>JAHBCN010001387.1:0-119640 GCA_019359885.1 Listronotus oregonensis
TAAATATTCTAGGGTGAATTCAACCTCGCGCAGTCAATAAAAAAAAGTCACCGAATGGCATTTCAGTCGATATACGCCGAGTGAATCTCCGTCTTTGTTGGGGTTTATGAGTTTATAAAGGTTAAAAATATACTAGAATTTTCTTTTCCAAAAGAATTTCTTGTTAGGAAACTGTTTGTAGAGCTAATGACCTTGGCAGTTACGGTCTACTCAGGCAAAAAATAAATTTGTACGTTTTTTTATATAAAATAAAATATTTTTAAAAAATGCTATATATTATCTGACAATGGTATTTTAAAACCAAAAAGTCGAAATTAAAATAGGAATGCTGGGATGCATTGCTTTTTAAAAGTTGTCCTTATCATGTTTCTAGTTAAAAAAAAATTAAAAGAAAAATTGCTGTATTTTTTTATTTTAAAATATTTTCCTTAAATTTTTAGTTTTTTTGAAAGTATTTAAAAAAAAATGGTGTCCTTATTACATTCTCAACTAAAAGGCCTAAAACTGGTTTCATTTAATCGTTAGTTATCAGGTTTAGTTTTTTTTACATTACATGCCCATTATATTCTTTACCAATTTTTAAAAGCATCTGCGACTATTTTCTTAGTATATGTTAAAAGTTTTATTATTTAATTAATTATTTATTAATTTAATTTGAGGTTTATTATTTCATCCTTAGATGTCAAAAGTACTGTGATATAAATATGTTCTATAGTTTTGTGGCGTATTCATGTTTTAGTAGGTTTGTTCCAGCACGTTGAAAAACCATCACCGAACGATCACGCTCATGCGCAGTGATTAAAGTGCGTTCCAACAGAGACGTGACGGTTATAGGACGATCCTGTTTATGTACCAACAAAACTTGGGATCGTTTATGTTACGGTTTCAGAACGGTAATTCCGATACATGACCTAAATTGAAAACTGTTTGAGTTGACTTGCGCATTGAGCATCTTGGCACTGGATTTTTTACAGCTGTTTCATGTTTATTGTTTCATATTCCATCTTCGTATGTTTACTGTTAAGGTAGGATTATGCAAAAAGTTAAGTTAAGTTAAGTAACAAAAATTAAGTTAATATAAATTAAGACATTTGTGTGAAAACATGCCAATCAGTTTAAAAGTAACAATAAAATTTAGCATACGTAGGGCAAATCACTGTTAATAGGGTTTTCGTGATTCCTATTTTACTGGTGCACTCTCTGGCAGCTGTCCGGTAATTTGTTAACTTCTTAAATAAATATTTGTCTAAAAAATATATAATTTTGTTACATTTTTTTATTACGCATGGGAAAGACGAGTTTCTGTAAGCCTATTTTGTGATGTTATTCTGTGGGAGTTTAATTTTTTTAAAAAGGAAACGTTTATTTCATTTTATGATAAGGTTAAAAAATTAAAATAAGTTAAGAAAGTTTAAAGTTGGTTATCTTTTTAACTTAAATTAGCTTAACTTAATTTTTAATTTATGTGTATAATTAAAACCATTTGATCACATAATGTGTATCTTTTCTTGTGTGACTTTAACTTATTTTAACTTAATTTAATTTTTCTGCATAATCCTAACTTTATTTAGCGAATAGCGTGCAACATGCTTTAGCATTTCCTATTTCCTCGCTTGTTTAATTATTCAACAGCATTAATTTTTACACCTCCTAAGCACATTATTAAATTTAATTATCTTTAAAGATGAGTGTAGATATTATGAGTGATATTTGCTAACCTTGATCACAAAAATAATAAGTAGAAAAGTAGGGTTATATTTTCAAAACAAAAAATTCAAAAACTTTTGATTTGACAGTCCCGAAAACGATCCGCAAAGCGATCCAACGTTTGTGAGTTTTCGTACCATCACGAAACTATTTTAAGTCCGCGCATGCGTCGAAGCGCACCAAAAAAACAGTTCAAAAACGATTTCGAAACGATACCGGATGCTTGTTGGAACAAACCTAGAGTATGTTTTCTTTGGGACTACTTGTTTTACAATTTTCTGGAAAATGGGACCACTTCGGTCAAGGTCCTGGGTATAACGAATATACTATACAAAATTTACTTCAACGAAATCAGCTTAATTGTAAAATATGATTTGGAAACTTACTTACCGTGTAAAAATCGTAAATAAATATAATAAATTGGTGAGGTTATGAGTAGTAATAAATGATACATGTGGTTCCTCGTGCGGAGAGCGGTCCGACGATGTCTTCCAGAGTATCTGTCAGGGTTTAGGGTTAGGATCGATAGCGTAAACACCGCCACCGTTTCGGACGTGCGCAGTGATCAAAACACTATGGCCGCCAGTGGCACGGCGATGGCCGTCATTACCACCCAACTGCCTTTTCGGAATGCCATAAGAACGGTCGTTTTATTGATAATTTGGGTGACGTATGACTACGCTTACGCGTAAAATTGTTTGAAAAAAACAATAATGTAAAAAGTGGGGCGCGAAACCCACTATTAATTATTATGCGCATAAACCCCAAGGTGGCGTCCAAGCTGACATGGGAATGCCAAAAAGAACTGGAGGTCCTGGGAGAACGCAACAGAGTAACTCTCCTGTGGGTACCAGGACATTCGGGAATAGAAGGCAACGAAAAATCACAGCACGAGGGCAAGCAAGGGAATGGATCCGAAACAAACACAAGGAATACTGGGAGAACCTCGGTAGAATAAGACATGGAAAAAGCTTTATAAGAGGCCCATCCAAAAGAACGAAGGAAGAACTACTCAAGACAAAGTGGGAAAAGACGTCACATAACAGAAGGGTTGCTAACAGGGCACGATAACCTAAGAGGACACCTACATAAGATAGGCTCATACAATGGGGACCCAAGTTGCAGAATATGCGACGAGGTGGAAGAAACAGCCTGTGTGAATGTAAAGAGTTAAATCACAAAAGACGGGCATTATTTGGGCAACCGAAAATGAGCCCATAGGAATATATCAACCAACCAGTCTCGGGGTTGTGCAGACTTGTAGAAGAAACAAGACTAATGGGAGGAATGGTATAAAGGACAATGGGAGATTAGGCACAAAAAGCTTAAGAGGCTGCGCTGCCTCCGGTAGTGAAAGACGGCTCCCAGGAAGAAGAAGAAGAAGAAGAATAATTATTATGTGCCAGTGCGAGAAAGCGACATAACAATTTTGAGTGACCTAAAGAGCGTAAGGTGTGAGCTGATCCCTGCCACTCGAGCTTAGGTGCTTGCAGATGGTGGGGTCCGAGCCTCCAAGCCCAAACGACTTTGCAATTCTACCATGGGGGATGAACCGATCCAGGAAACTGGAAACATAAGTTACTAATTACACGACTGCATTCTTTGTGTTACTTGGCAGTTTTTGCCTATTTTCCTTCTTGTTCCTCGTGCCTTTCGTTATCGACCCAGCCTTTACGACGATCTTTATGGAATTCGACGAAGAACCTGCTTATTGTGTAACTGTAAAAACTTAAAGGCTTCTTGAGCCTTTAATTGTACTTGGACCTCTTGTAGCAAAGGATGTACCAAAGACATTTACGATAGGCCTTTTCAGCCCTAGGGGTCAATAGGGCTGAAAAGGCTCAGTTCGTTATACCCCGGGACCTGGACCAAAGTGGTCCCATTTTCCAAAAAGGTGTAATGCGATTTATCCCAACAAAGAAAACATACTGTAAATACTGTGATATACCTAGGTTTATTTTAACTAAGCTTAAAGATGTAACAATTTTTTTATCCAAATTAAATGTAGATTTTAAACTACATCCTGATAAGGTCGTCTTCCGGCGTATATCCTTTATCGCATAGCTTTCGGAAAAAAATATTTATAGTAAAACCCGCCTTAAAAAAATGCTAGAAATTATTTTTAAGTATCTAATTCCACCGCTAGAGGGCGTTAAACTAAAAATATGCTATATTAACTTATGCCGTTAATAGTTTTCTTACAAACCTTGTAAAATAAAGCAACTTTTTTCTTTTAAGCGTTTTTCCCTAACTTGTCAAATATAGGGAGGGTAGGAATGTCTTAAAATTAAATAACTTTTTTTTTGGCTTAACCGATTTTCATAAACAAGGCTAAATACTCAGGGAGTAAAAGGAATTTTTTGTGACATTTGTGCAAGTTATTTTGCATTTCAAAAATTAAAACTTTTAATCCATTAAAAGATAAAATATGGTAAAAATTTGATATCTAATATCTCAACTTATAAAATTTTGTCAATTTTTTCAGAAAAAAAAAAAATTAAATAATTATAAGATATTATTATAATAAAACCCATTTAAAAAAGCATAAAACAAAGAAACTGGTAAAAATTCCATTTTAGATTCTTAACGTAAATTCTACTTATTGCCAAAAACTGCGTTGTCTTTCTTTCCTTATTTTCAGCTGTCAGACCAAAAAGCATTTGAATTCTCTGCAATAATAAATAATATCAATAATATCTTATAATTTGGTTTTTGTAATTTAATAACATCATTAAAATATTACACGGCTCGTGGATAATAATACTAATTATTATCTAGGGCTTAACTACTTGTATTTTATTGTGCTGGAATAGGATTCAAGTCCGTTGTTCCTCTTAGACGGGTTGTCACATCGTTAATGCAATTTTATTATAAATGCCGTCTTTCGTAATACTTTGGCATAATGTGGCAAATAAAGGCATTTGAAAATTTTTTAAAAAAAAGACAAAATTTATAAGTTTGCCACCAATCAGTCTCTGGGGATAAAACAAAAAAATAAGTTTATCATACCAATATTTTATCTTAAGCCCTGGTAAAAGCTCTTTTAAACGAAACCTAGTTTATTAAAATCGGTTAAGCCGAAACAAAGTTATTCAACTTTTTTCAAATGTACATTCGCTTCTCCTCCCTTCCTATATTTGACAAGTTAGAGAAAAACGCTTAAAAGAAAAAAGTTTTCTTATTTTACATAGTTTGTGAGAAATTTATCAAAGACATTAGTTAATAGGGCATATTTTTAAATAATCAGTGTTTTTAATTTTGTTCTTAGTTTTACGCCCTTTAGCGGCAGAATTAGAAACTTAAAAATAATTTCCAGCATTTTCTCGAGGCCGATTTTACTATAAATATATTTTTCCGAAAGCTATGCGATGAAGGGTTCTCAAGATATCGCCGAAGAGCGACCTTATCAGGACACCCTGTATAAATAAAGAACGTACCCATAATTTACATAATATTGATAACACATTTTCGAAGTCTTCCCTGATATTACTTGTTATGTCAAAAAATATGTTCAGGATAGTAGCAGAAAATTTAACTTACAGTTTTGGGCTTTAATTTTAGTGCCAACTCTGGTAATAAATATGTAACCAAAAACAAGAGAGTATCTGGGAGAACAATGACGGGGTGGCGCAGTCTTTTGTTTGTGCTTGGCGAAGCAGCCTACTTAGATGCTCTGCTTTTTCTAGCGCTCACACACACTGCGTCCTTATGACAGGCCTATTGTGCTCGGCTCTTGGCTCTTTATTTATATCGCCCACCAGTGCCTGGAGTGGCTGTTCAGATTCAAAGATAAACCACCGTCAGTATATACGTCATGACATAATAGGTTTTTAAAAGAAAAGTTTAACTTCATTTAGAATAAACGAGAGGCACAAAATTTTCCAGTTCTTTAACTTTAAAAGCTTTTTTGAGAATGCAAAAAGTAATATTTGAACTTAATATTAAACTTTTTATTAATATAAAACGTTTTTATTAATTTTTTTTAAGAATGCAAAAATAAATAAATATAAGCAGTTTTCGGTTATACTTAAAAAAGCACTTCACAAAAAACAGACTGTTTTAAAAATTAGATATATAGAAACCACACAGCCAAGATCCAGGCACATGGAAGCAATCTTACTTAACCTGCATATCAATCAAGAAAATACTTTGTAAAACTTAAAAAATACTAAAAAATACATTGGAGTTTTGGTGACGTAATTGTCTTTGTTTAATATTATAGAAAGAAATTTAAAATAATATAAAATTAAAAAAATGTCATTAACAGGTCAGTTATTTAAATTTAAATTCAAACAACAACAATGTTATAATAAATTATTAAACAATGGTTAAAATATTGATAAAAATTCTCTATGAAGAATTAAAATAACAACAAAGAAAAATTTTTGAAGCAGATAATTTAGCTAAAAAAAAATTACTTAATTTTATGACTAAGTGTACTCCTAAATTTAAATAAATTAATAAAAAGGCGAACAAACCTTAAAATATTATTTTTTATCATAACTAGGGGATTCATCTGTATAGGGGTAAAAACTATTTTTAAAGATTTTTATGGGCTCATGTTCCATAACGCCGACAAGATTAAACGACTCTTTGTTCTGTATAACTTGGCCGCTCATATGTAACGGATGAGCATTGGCAGACTTTTTTCGCGACATCGAACATGACTGTGTTTTTGAGGCATTAAACTGAACAAGATTTTTGGCGCCCCAACCCAATATAAGTTTGAGGTCCTTATAAAAGAGGTATCTGGATTGACCTGCGCTTTTTTCCAAATCAGAATTACATGGTGGCTCAAACAATTGAATACTACAGTGGAAGGTACTATTGTTCGCAAAACTATGAATGAGATTGATTGTTGAAAAGATCGTTAGTGTGACGAAGCGTGGTTGCCAGCACTGAGCCCTGCCCCCCCCCCAGCATTAATTTGGTAGAAGCTGGAAGAATGACCATCTACAGTAACTGATATACGTCGATCAGAAAGAAAACTGAAGAGCCAAAAAAAAGCAAATCTTAGGTGGAAGACCGTAAAAAGGAAGTTTGTTAAGAAACCCATCATGCCAGACCCGATCAAAAGCTTTGTATATGGTAAGAGGGATTCACCAAGAAACTCAAGGGAGTTGTTCCAGTTGTATGAGAAAAAGAAAAGAAGATTAGATCATCTTCTGTGACGGAATCTATACGGTCTATCATTTAAGATCTTTTGTTTTTCCAGATACTTAAAGATTTGGAAATTAATAAATTTTTCCATTACTTTGCAAACAGAATAAAAAGATATAGGTCTATAGTTAGAAAGGAGAGTTTTGGATTCTTTTTTAAGGACAGGTTGCACATGCAGCTTTCCAACTTTCCGGCTGGTATGCCATTCGCCAAGACGATTTTTAGTATTAAGAGTAAAAAGAATATGCCTGATCTGGTTGACTTTAAAAATGATATCGGACATTTTATGAGAAACAGGGGCAACTGTTGAAAAAGAAAGATTAATAAGAGGATCAAGCGTAGAATTGGCAGCAAATTGTTTGGCAAATAGTTCGGCTTTTCCTTTAGAGGTAGAAACAATTCCATCTTTAGAGATTAGGCGTGGAAAAGAATTTGTGAAGTTTTGACTAATATTTTTAGACCAGAAAGCTTTACTGCCTTTCGAGCAAGAGAGAACTCCATCTTTTATCCGATTGTTAAAGCGGTCTTTTGCTTCTGAGATTGTCTGATTTAACTGATTTCTTGCTTCGATGCTAGCTTGTCGACTTTTGGGACTAGGGTTTTGGAGAAACTTTTTGTGGGCTTGAATTTTAAAAGTCTGGCTCTGTCACAGGATTAAGAAAACCACGGTTTGTGATTTGAAGTTATGGGCTTCTCTTTGGTGTGGGGAATATAGGTCTCAATTTGTTTACATATTTTGGAAGGATCGTGAGTAGAAAAGCAGGTAGGATCCCAAAGGTAGCTAACAAAGAAATCTTTCAGACCATCCAGTCGGCCGAGTTGTAGTGCCAGACGGTTCGTGGCGGTTGCTGATTGCGAATTTTTCGGCTGCTTTGCCTTGTGTATCAGTTTTTGTAAAGCCTACCCAGTCCTTATTATGAACATTGAAATCGCCGACGACGATTACTTTGGTCAATGGAAACTGGGAAATAATATTGTCGATCATTATTTATTTATTAAGACTTGAATGGCCTACAACTTTTCACATTTAACTATCTTTCTACATTTTATGGTTTCCAAAATCCCAATGCATTTCCTACCAATTTCGGACATATTGTATAGTAGGTTCCATTTTCTATTGGTTGTTTGTTATTTTTTATGTCTAATATGGAGTAATTCTACGTAATTGTATTATCCTGCATTAACAGAAACATTAAATTTTTATATTTTTGCCTCCAGTTAAGCAAAACTTTCGTGCCAATTAAATAATTTAAATGAAAAACGAGGCAAGGTAAGCTTTTTTTAATTTAACTTAAAAAAGCAATTAAATGTGATATAAGCCAGAGCTAAATTTTGCTTTTTCTTTTTTAGGGTGACACAATTTTTAATAAAACGGTAACATAATATTAAATTAAATTTTAATTTTTACGAAAAATACCAGGCTTGCTCGTAAATAGACAAATTAAAAAAAGGCATATAATACAAATTAAAATTGTAGCTTAAAATTATAAACTGTTTTATTGTTTGTTGTTATAATTGAAGCACTGAAAAACTTTATTACTCCCAAATGAATAGGAACATGCAAGCCTTAGTTATTTAGGTCAACGTTTTACAAAATTTTACACCACTATAACTTATTAAAAATTTAAATAATAGTGTTGGTAGAAGTATTTTTAAGTTTTCTGTTATGTTAAATCGGTAGAAAAACTACGAACCTATTTCTAATGCCTATGTACTAAAAACTTTATTACTTCTTATAGGAAAGGAACCTGCCACCCTTAGTCTATCCAGATTAACGTTTAACAAACTTTTATACTACTATTACCTAAGAGTCCATTCGCGCCGCGAAAATTGGATCCTATTTGGGGTTCGGGGCATAATGGTTTTCTCAAAAACGGTGTAAGTTATCGATAATTTTCAAAAACTATATGAAAGCCAACACTTAAATCTAGGCTTCTGCTGTAATAGTTGCAATCGGAAACAACATCGCATCGATACACCGAATTTGGAAGAACCTAAATAAAATATAATATTTTTAATGCGGCTATACGAAAAATGTGGTGTGGGAGTTTGTTAGTCTCCGCCAACCGTCTCCGCATCCTTTCGCCCGACCCCTAAGGTGTAGCGTAAATGCACTCTTAATATAAATTTAAATATTAGTGTTAGGAAAAGTAGTTTTGAGTCTTCGGTTATTTTAAATCGGTAGAAAAATGTTTTTTTAATAAGATACTTATTTATTAGCATAAACATAACTTTGTGGTTTAACCAAAAATAAAATGACAAACAATAAACTACGCTAGTTGGACAACCTTGAAAATGACGTGTAAAATTGGCAAAACGTCTGGTAAATTCATAAAGAAATATAAATGAACCGATATACTTTTATAGTAAAGAAATTTAAATTTATCCATCTTATATGAACAGGGGGTGTCCCAATTGGCGATTCAAGCACTGATACCTTAAGAATTATAAGAGGGTTAATAAACAGGGAAAATATAGGCAAAACTGCTAGTGACGTGCCGATAGGCTGTAATTTTTTTAATACTTTTATGAAGTTTTTGTAAGCTGTAAAACCATAATTAAAGCAAATTCTTAGTTTGTGGAAACTTTGTCAAAAAAATGTTTTTGTTTTGTTAACCCAATATCCGTTCCCCTTTTCTATTTATTATACATATATAATAAAATTATAAAAAGATAAAAAATAAAAAAATATATAAATCAGAAATAACAAAATATTAAGAACAAAAAAGTAATAATCAATGGCTTAAACTTCTTAGTTATATTACTACTATACATTTGCGGACTAACCTAAAACATACCTACTTTCCCTTGTATAAGGGCAAACTGACTTCTTTGGTGTTGTTTATTCTTAAATCAGAACCAATTATTATTTTTTTAAATAAATCTCTTACAATTTAAATATGCATAATATTTTATTTTCTTTTTAGTTTCTTTAAAGCAGAACGGTAAAAAGATTTTTTTATATTTATGGCAGCTCACAATGGATTTTAAAAACTTAAGAACTAGGTGTCGTGTTAGCTGGGTTATTAGGGGTTTAATTCATTAACTTTAATTTTTTTCCATTTACCATTTATTGTATCTCTGATGCTTTTTAAGGTCTCGATTCTTACATTATCAAATCAGAATCACACTGTTTATACGAAAAAATTTACCTTTAAGAGTCCATTCGCGCCGCGAAAATTGGATCCGATTTGGGGTTCGGGGCATAATGTTTTTCTCAAAAACGGTATAAGTTATCGATAATTTTCAAAAACTATATGAAAGCCAACACTTAAATCTAGGCTTCTGCAGTAATAGTTTTTTAAATCTGGATTTAGTTTTTAACATTTCCTTGAGTGAAAGTCACCCTAAAATCGGCTATGTTTAGATACTATTTTTTCTTAACTTGACCCATATTTCAAAAATCCGCTACAGCAGAGGTATAGATTATTTTCTTACCTTTAAAATGGTGTATAATTTATGTCATTTAAGTGAAAAATAGTTACCGAAAAACGTTATCTTCTGTAGGCTTGCAATCGAAAACAACATCGCATCGAAACACCGAATTTGGAAGAACCTAAATAAAATATAAAATTTTTAATGCGGCTATACGAAAATTGTGGTGTGGGAGTTTGTTAGTCTCCGCCCACCGTCTCCATGTCCTTTCGCCCGACCCCTAAGGTGTAGCGTAAATGCACTCTTAATAAATGTTATTAATTTATATAAAAGGAGTAAATTATTTAAATTGTGATAACAAGTTTTAAAATACATAAAGAAACTTTAAAAATGTACTTAAATTAATTAAAATTTTACATAAAAATAATAAATAGAAACAGAAAGTGTAAATAATCTAGCCAAAACTAAGTTATAAGCAGTTACTAATCAGAACCAAATAAATATTAATAAACGATTTCCCTTGTACTAACCCTAAAAAAAATCTGTAACGCAGTTAAAGTAGATTATAGTTAAGAAACCAAAAAATGGATGCCTAGTTATAGCTTAAAGTTAAATTTATTAATGATGAAGATGCCATTTATACTAGGCCTATAAAATTCAATAAAAATAAAATATGTATAAAAAGTCTATTTAATTCCACACAAATATGTTATGTATCTCCTAAAAAAAATGATGGCATGTAAGATACTTTAGCATTCGGAATGTACTCATCATTTAAGTAAAAGCATTTTAAAACAAATTATTTTTTCCTTATACTTTAGTTTAAAATAAATTTTTATGCACGGAAAATATATACTTTGCTTGTTAATTGATTTCTTTTAAAATAAATTTTGTATTTTTATATCATAATTTAATCTAACAAAAATAAGTAAGTCTTTTTAAAAATGTTTTGCGGTAATTATGTACTCGACGAACTTTTAACGTTGCCTCTATGTTGCTATTGCCTAGTATTGTTATGATGAATGTCTGACGAAAAAAAGAACAAAAAGAATTTTTAAAATGATGAAAGGACCATGCTTATGTGGATAATTTACTACCTGCAGTTCTTTCTCCCTTTCAGGTTTTTTTAACAGACTGCATAGGAAACTATGCCAAAAATAATATACAATACCATTGGAATATTCTATTTTTTAGGGATTAGAAAGTACTGAATAATAATTTTAATAAACATATTTTTCTTAGGTTGGGTAGTTGGGTTTTGTTTAATTTTTTTAGCACACATCGATCCTGTGTACAGGATCAGACAACGGGGATAAAACAGGGCCATATTTGTGTGGCCGTATTAAAAAATCAAGTAAAATAGCCATTAAGTGTATTTTTTTTCTTTATGTCTAAAAAATTACTAAAGATTATTTGGATAGAAACCAAACAGATACCCTATAAATTAAATAATTTGTATTGTTACTGAATAAAGGTAATTTAATTTAAAAATTAATTGTTTTCGTTGAAGTAATAATTTAAGCTGTATTTTTTCTTTTTAAGATTTACTTTTACAAAACCGTATCTATAGGGTGATAACTTTAGTTTAACTTTGACAGTTGATGTAATATTTTATTGTTTTGTTTTTAAACTATTCAATAATTTAGTGAAGTACCCACTTTAAAATATAACAAAATATATTTTTAAATGTGTTTAATGTAGTGAATTTTTTGTATTTAGTGTATTTTGGTGTGTTCGGACAACAACTTGACTTGCGTAATATTTCCGTCATATCCGTTCACTTTCTTCGGGTAACTAAGGTTATATAAACAACAAAATCCTTGTTATTCGGTCATATTTAAATACCCAGGACGAACTTATTGGCCAGACTAAAAGTAAAAAGTGAATCTGCGATCTTTTAGTTCAAAATAAATCATCTATGGCAAATAATAATTAAGCCATTTTGGGCATATTTTATACAGGTCTTTCTTTTATTACAGCACACCTGGGTTCAATTTTTTTTTCTTTTCTTAAGGTTGCTTTCTTAATCTTATCTTGGTAGCCTGGATAACCTGTTAAACATAGTATCTTAATGAGGATACAGTTGCTGACTGATCTCAGCATATTTTGGTTTTGGAATTCAGTGTTTTGATGCTTACCTATACTGCACAAGCTAAGGCTGTTACGGGGCTGTCCAATTCAAGTTGATGTGCTTAATGTTGTAAGACTTTTAGTAAGAGTGAAGTGTGTTAGTATAAGTCCTAAAGAGTATACATGTTTTCCCAGTTAAATCAACATTTCAAAACTAGTTTAGGCAGAGTTTCGTATTATGATTCTACCATATACTAAAGTTTGTTTAATTTCAAGCTTACTTGATTAAGTCATATATATATATATATATATATATATATATAATATATATATATATATATATATATATATATATATATATATATATATATATATATATATATATATATATATATATATATATAAAAAAAAAAAAAAAAAAAAAACCGGTGACAACAATACTACCCAGCCTTTATTTTCTTGAATAAAAACATATAGTTTCAAATTTTAGGATGCTATAATATATTATAAGATGCTGATTTTGGATATTATAACATGTCTCTATCACTCCGGTTTAACGAAACGACATCAACTTTGATTTTTCATAGAATACCCTGTATATTTTTTAAAATTTGGATTCTACGAATTATTTTGATATAAAATGTATATTATGTCCTTACTATTCTCTAGTTTCTGAGAAAATGGCGATTAAAGATGTCCAAACTACAGCATATTATGCAGTTTTATGGGAAAACAAACAAATAATATAAAAAATTATTATGTTTAATTTAATTTTTTGAGGACTCTATCTGTGGAGGTCATAATAACTCTTGCTTTACCGGAAGTACTGGAAAATGAACTTTTCCAATAATGTTTTCAAAATTTAAATGCAACACCCTTTATATTTTTAAAATTTGATTCTACAGGTTATTCCTGATATTAAATCTGTATAATATCCTATTCCCATCTTTGTTAGTTTTTGAGAAAATGGCGATTGAAGATGTCCAAACGACCGCATATTATGCAGTTATAGGGGAAACAAATAAACGTTAAAAACATTTAATATTTTTTTTATTTAACTCTAAATTATTTTTTAATTAACTACTTAAAAAAAACTAATATTAAAATAACAAAATTGCTCCAAAGAGACGCCTGAATTATTTTAGGCTTATTAATTTTCTAACATTTATTTGTTTTCCCCTATAACTGCATAATGTCGTCGTTTGGACATCTTTAATCGCCAATTTCTCAAAACTAACAAAGATAGGTATAGGATATTATATAAATTTTATATCAGGAATGACCCGTAGAATCCAAATTTAAAAAAATATACAGGGTGTTGCATTTAAATTTTGAAGTAACATTATTAGAAAAGTCAATTTTCGCAGCACTTCCGGTAAAGCCGGAAGTAGTTTTATTATGACCTCCACAGATGAAGTCTTCAGAAAAAATTAAATTAAACATAATAATTTTTTATATTATTTGTCCCATAAAACTGCATAATGTGCGGTAGTTTGGACAGCTTTAATCTCCATTTTCTTAAAAACTAGCAGAGATAGGTATATGATATAATTTAGATTTTATATCAGGGATGATCCTTAGAAACCAAATTTGGAAAAATATACAGGGTATTCCATTAAAAAAAACAAAGTTAATGTCGTTTCCGGTTAAACCGGAAGTGATAGGAACATCTTTTAATATCCAAAATCGGCATCTTATAATATAATATGTCATTCTAAAATTTGAAAGCCATATGTTTTTATTGAAGAAAATGAAAGGCTGGGTAGTGATTTCGTTGTCACCCGGTATATACAAATATGTATCTAAGAGTATCGAGTATTTTTTGATAGCTAACTTTTACGGCACAAACTGACTGATAATAAGAGGATCATCTAGTGGTGCTTAAATTTTTAAGTGAATGCTCCTTCACTCAACATTTTCCAATGTGGGGACGCAGAAAAAAAGTGTAAATTTGCTGAATAGTTTCACAAAATGCTGTCATTTCCATTACAACGGATACTGCCTCTACTCCAACCAAATTTAAAGAATGTGCAGCACATGCGGCAAAATCGGCTAGTGCATTAATTATTTTTATTCTAGCTTGTAAGCCTGTGTATTTTTCACTTATATTACGCGTTATCGTATGATTGCCCATGGAGGTTTTCAAAACAAAGACCAACATCATTTAAAAAATGTGATACTTTTGTAAATAGTGTCTTACTGGTGTGATTTTCGAGCTGTAGAAAGGTTACAAATCGTTTAAATATTTTGCCGTTATAACAGTATTTTAAAATTTTTGCTAGCTGGTCCGTATGAACAATATCTGGCGTAGAGTCTACAATGAGAGTATAATATTTTATATCATCCTCGGTAATCTGCTCAATAATACGTTTTAAAACATTTTTTCCCATGAGCTGCACA
The DNA here is from genome assembly GCA_019359885.1 of Listronotus oregonensis. Lineage (NCBI taxonomy): Eukaryota > Metazoa > Arthropoda > Insecta > Coleoptera > Curculionidae > Listronotus > Listronotus oregonensis. The sequence goes on from JAHBCN010001387.1 coordinate 14,713, forward strand.
ATCTCTTCATATACAGTTTTGGATAAGTAAGTAGTAGATTTTATCGCCCCAGTTTGACATTTTGTGAGACGTTTCTTTAAGAAAGGATCGAGCTCTAAAATAAGTTCCATTAGGCCCATAAAATTGCCATTTTGCGGAGAGCCCCACTTTTCGTTATGCCCTCGTAGTGGCACAACTTCTCTGAGCTAAAAATTTTACTGCTGCTACTACCCGTACTAATATATTGTAGTAATATTGCTGAGTTTTAGTTGCCTGTTCTTTTAACTCTTTGTCTATTGTACCCTTATTTGATTTTCGGGTGAGATAGGTCGTCAGGGCTTTCTTATGGTCATCAGATTCTTCATGTGATACAAGAATGTTTCTTATGTTTTTCCAATCCTTACATCCCTCAGATACCAAAGCTGCAAAGTTTTCTGAAGAAGGAAATAATTTCCATGGTAAACAAAATGCTGCTCCCTTGCATAAAGAATAACAAAGCCAGGACCTTACAACTGTTTGACCGTTTTTCATGGATTTATAAAAAAACTGTTACAGGAAAATCTGTTTTGGTCTTTATAGGCCTGTTTAGATTCTGGATATGAATCAGTTTTATTTTTATTTTGAAAAACATAAAGGGTCGGCTTAGGCAAAAACCAATTAAATCGGATGTAATTAACTTTGGCCAACCTTCTACATCGCTATAGTTTACTTTCACATTAATATTATCCGTAGTTCCCAACAATTTTTCTATCTCTTCTTGCATGCAGTCATCGTTTCTATTCCGTACAGGACTTTCTGCTTGACGTGCGGTATCTGAGTTGTCCTCAGCTTGCTCATCGAATACTTCTACACCATCGGTTGTATTTACTTCCTCCAAACCCATCATTTCTCTGGATGATTCACCGACTTCGTCAGCTTCTGTTTGGAAAAAGGTGGTTAGCTTTGGAAATTTTGATAATTCTGCAACCTTTTGTTTCTTTAGTTTTCCTTTTTGACTACCACTTAAATATTTTCTACCGGACATTTTTAATTATGGTGTAAATGTGTGTTATATTTATATACTTGCCTACAAAAGTCTTATTTTTGTTTTTAAATACTGCAATTATTTATAATTTCAAAGTTTCTTAGCGCAATCAGACATAAATGCTTTGCGGGCCCTTTGTAATATTGGTGCCCCCCTTTCTCTTGGGGCCCTAGGCTTCAGCCTACTCAGCCTTATGGGAGATCCGCCACTTTTTACTATGAACATTAAAATACCCAAAAAATGGCGAAATATAAATAGCTTTTTTAGATGGAAAGTCAAATAATTTAATATATAAATCGTCTGATGGCGAAAGGTAAATAAAACAAATAAATTAGTAAAATATCTAAAAATAAGTTTAACTTTAAAAATGTCAAATCGATCTAATTCTTGGTAAAAAAGGATAAAAAATGCTTGGTCCCTAAAAAATAAGTGGTTAGCTTAAATTTAAGGTATAATTTTACTTTCACCTTTCAAAAAATGTTTTTTAATGCGGCAAATCCGGATTCTTGTTATTATTATAATTATAATTTTATAACACACAACAAAAAATTATTTTAGGTAGTAGTTTAACAAAAATTAATCTTTAATTGTTAAAAAAAATCTTCTATTGTTTGCTAACTAAAGATTGTTTTTTTTGCTAGTTCTGGGAATAGTTAGATAAAAAAAAACTAAAAGGTAAACGAAAAGTAATTTTTTGGTAATATAAACCTAAAACTCAGAAAAAGAAATTATGTTATTTTTATATATTTTTTTAAATAATTTTAGGTAATTAAGCACCAAGTTACAGGACTCTTATTTTATTATCTTATTATAAAATAACAAATGTACTTTCTGCAAAATACATCTCTTTAAATAAACCGTCTTTTAAATATTGTACATAGGCAGCACCCTTTTATCATTTTAATAATTCTTTTTGTTCTTTCGACGACCGACATTCGTCTAAATCATGCTATATATATTGTTAAGTAGAGGCAACACTTCGTTGAGTACAAAATTACCGTAGAGCTGAATAATAATTAAAGGAACAATAGGCTCGTTTCTCTTAAGATTAAATTTTTGATTAAAAATTTAAAATTCTCGAGAACTGGCAGTGTTCCGACACAAAGGGTTCATTGCGATATTAAAAACAGATTATTTAAATTTATTCCTGTTGAAGATTAATAATTTTAATTTTTAATTTGGGTAATGCAGGACAAAGCAGTTTCATAATTAATTTGGATTATTGTGTTAACTTTCATATTTTTCTTCTTTTGACCTAAGTATTTATAAGGTGTGCTGAAATTTTTAAATATTAAATACCGATTGCTTTAGCAGCAAGTTTTATAAAGTCACTTGACTCGGTCGTTGGGCGGCAACCCTCTTGTTGGTGCTCATTTCCACTTTTAACTCACTGTGTCATATTCTTTTAATTAAACCTATTTTAAGAGGTTGTTAAAACAATAACTTATTTAGTTTAGTTTTAAGCTACAAATTTTACAGATATCAGACGCGAAAGTGCGCTTATACTTTGCCTGCAATCCTTGCTCAAATTTTTTATTGGGTAAAAATAACCCTTTATACATAAGTACAGTTCCTGCCAAATATTTTTTTATACGAAACTCAATAACAGAATTAAAAGCATTTATGAGAACTTTTCTGCGAAAAGGGTATCTAAGTCTCATGTAGTTACAACCCCTGATCGACAGAGACGACCAAGACTAAGTTCCAATATTACATCTTAAATGAAAGCGGAGTAAATAAAATATTAAGCGGAGCTAATCTGGATATTAAAACACTTTTGATTTTAAATTTGTAGATAATTGCCATTTTTATTTGTTTATTTTAAAAGTATAATATTATAATCCGTCCACCTTTGGTTGACAAAAACACATTAAGAAAAAACGTATTGCATTATTTTAAAAATCATTATGTGTGGTTACGGTTACAACAATAAAAATATATTGAATTAGTCAAACAATTTTTTAAATATAATTACTTACGAGATTTTTTTTCCAACAATGATACATAAACAGCTTTTAGAGCTTTAACCTGGTTTTTGGAAAATTATTTTTTTGTGTTTTTGCATATTTAATTGACATTTAACCGACTTATCTTAAATCAAAATAAAGAAACGCAATAGATTTTTCTTTTTGCCCTGAATAATATAAATCAACGAAGCAGAAAAATCTAATAATGAAACTCGATAGCCCTTGTGTCGTCACACCGCTTTTTGGTCTAACGACATATTTAAAGGACCAGACATAAATTTTAAATCGTATTTACACAAAAACTTTTTTTTTGAAAAATATATTTCGAAGATGATTTATTGATAGATAGGAGAGGGAAGAGATTTGACGTGTTTTTGAATTAAAATAAATTTAATGAGAAAGGCCTATTCAGGTGTATACAAAATTATTAATTTTCATTTATAAAAAATTAAACGTAACTTAAACCATACCTAAGAAATTTATTCTTTATTGTTTTTTGCTGATGAGACCCAGTTAATACATTGTAACGTTTCTTTTTGTCCGTTACAATACAAAATACAAAAACCAGTCAATGCTTCACGATCTTTGTCATTTCTTGTAAATCTTTCAATATGTGAAAATTTCACAATTTCAGTTCAGATAAATAGATGGCGCTGCCCTATCAAGTATGATTGGTTGCATACCGTTGTATAAGTACTTATTTAATTAAATTTGTTTTAAACTATGCATAAATGGCATTTAAAATTATTTATACTTAAATTTGTAACAAACAATGTGTTTTAATTTTGGCAATAATTTTATGTAAATTAGAATTGTTTTCGTTAAATTTAGCAAAGTAATAATTTAGGCGGTACTTTTACTTTTTTAGATTTACATCTAAAAACAGTATCAATAGGGTAAAATCTTTGGTTTTAACTTAACAATTGATATATTAATTTATTTATTAAGTTTGTTCTTAAAATATTATTAAAGTAATAGTACTTTAAAATATAACAAATTATATTTTAAAATATGTTTAATCTAGTGATTTTTTTGTATATAATGTATTTTTATTTTTTTGGAAATCAACTTGGTTTGCGTAACATTTTTGTCATATCCGTTCTTTTTTTTTTGGGTAACAAAGGTTATATATGCCACAAAGCTTTTGTAATTTGGTCATCTTTAAAGGCCAGGATAAACTAATTTGCTGGACTAAAAGTAGAAAGTGAATATGTGATCTTTTAGTTTAAGATAAGTTATCTATTGCAGGTATTAATTAAACCTGTTTCTAAATTAACCAAATTTTTAAATTTTACGAAACGTTTTAATTATTTAATAACGTTAAATTTAAAAAAAAATAGCTAAGAAGTTATTTTGGGCATATCTTATAACAGGTCTTTCTTTTGTTAGAGCACACCTGGGTTTTTTCTTTCTCTTTTATTTCCTTAAGACTGCTTCCTCAAGCTTATCTTGAATTTCTGGACGGTTTTGTCCTAATCTTCTGATCCTTATTTTATGGGGACGTAGTTGTTGACTGATCTTAGTATATTTTAGTGTCCTGCTGCTTGCCTGTAGTGCACAAGCTGAGGCTGTCTTGATGCCGTTATTTTGGATTTAAATCCAAGTTAAGTTAACATAAAACGTGTTGGAAGATTTTATAATAAGTAAAGTATATGTGTATAAGTTCTTTAAACTATACATTTTTGATCAGCTTATGATTACATTTAAAAAATGTTTTAGTCAGAGTTTGGTATAATAGATCTCTCACAATTATTAAAATTGTGTTTAATTCCAAGTTTACCCAATTAAGTCAATCCAAAGGTATCTCTTGAGTAGAAAAAGTTGCATGTGTAGCATTTACAGAGAGCGTGTTGATAACCCTCCTGTATCTTGTAGCTCGGATTAACTTATTCGTGGCATTACTATAACAACTAATAAGTTTATTAAGAGTACCAGAAAATTCTACCTCTTTGGGTTTTTTATCGTTACAATATTTGTAATTCATCTTATTACAAACAACAACAAAATTAAACATAAAAGACAGGACAAAAATAAACAAATTTGCTCTAAGTTTTTTAATAGGACAGTGATTGCAATACAAAAAAAATACGTTTATAATCCAAAAATACTCGAAATCCACAAAAGCGACATCAGGCCTGCTTACTAAATTGCCGACAGACGCTTTCAAATCTGGTTTTTGTGTTTTGTACTCCAAATAATATATTTTTTTAACACTAAGCAGAATACTGGGAGAACCTCGGTAGAATAAAACATGGAAAGGGCTTCATAAGAACGAAGGAAGAACTACTCAGACAAAGTAGGAAAAGACTTCGCATAACAGTAGGGTTGCTAACAGGGCACGATAACCTAAGAGGGCACCTACACAAGATAGGCTCATACAATGGGGATCCAAGTTGCAGAATGTGCGACGAGGGGAAAGAAACAGCCTACCACATACTGTGTGACTGTGAAGCGTTAAATCACAAAAGACAGGCATTATTTGGGCAACCGAAAATGAGCCCACAGGAATATATCAACCAACCAGTCTCGGGGTTATACAGACTTGTGGAAGGAACGAGACTAACGGGGGGATTGGTATAAAAGACAATGGGAGATTAGGCACAAAAAGTCCAAGAGGCTGCGCTGCCTCCGGTAGTGAAAGACAGCTTCCAGGAAGAAGAAGAAACACTAAGCACATTCAAAGTTGTCCTTATAAATTTAGGTTACCCTAAATACAAAACAAGGATGTTGGAATTAAAGGGGAAATTAAAGATACAAATTTTAAATTAAATTCTACTCTATGGTTATAACCTTCGTATACCTACTAGAGGCAGCCTAGCCGCTTGGCTGTGCGAATAAGCGTACCAGAGAGACGAAACATTAACGTATAACTTTTGCCCCAAGGGCCGAGTTAGTCGGCGAGGAGGGGTATATATCCCGATCTGCGTGCTGATTGGTGGACCCGGTAGATTACCCAACTCGCTGACCAATCAAGCACGTGGAGCGAGAGAGATGGATTAAACTTTTATGTTTCTTTCTCTTTTGTATGCCTATTCGCACTGCCAAGGGGCAAGACTGCCTCTAGGTTGTATATGGTCAAAGGGTATAACCAAAACTTTGTAGGAACAAAGGTAAAAAGAATATTTTTATTTAAAATATATATTACATATTGGCGTTTTTTTTGATATTAAAATGGGATGTTATAACAATTTAAAAGAAATTTTTAATAAAATTTCTAATAGTTTTAATCAAATAATTAATTTATTTTAAAAGTTAAAAAAGACAGTATAACAAATGCAACTTTTGCAATATTTTAAAACACAAAATAGAATAATTTGAAGCAAGATATGCCTATGATACTAGGGCATACTGACATATTTCCGTTAACTTGTCAAGTTTAAACTGAAATATTATATCCTTATAAAGGTAATATTTAAATTAAATTAGGATGTTAGCGTGATTAGCTCTATGCGGAATATACAGTGCCCTAAATGTAGTTTATATATTCAGTTTTAAACGCTAAACAAGGTGCTACCTAAACAATATGTAGGGATCAAGGGTTTCTGCTCTTAAGTTGTTTTGAATATTATGTTGAAAATTTTACATTCTAACATTAATTTTAGTCAAATAAATATATGCAAAGTAATTCTGTCTAAGAAAACCATACATTAATATTTGTTAAAGTTAACTTTAATCACCTAAAACATAAACCCAGCGGTCAACTTCCATTTGACAAGAAACCTGTTTTTTTCTGGGCTAAAATAAATATTTCTTGAATTAAACTCTTTTTTAGATTTTAATTTGACAATATTTTTAAACTTTTAAGTATTTTTTCGCATCTAAAATAAATACGTTTAATAATTATATTTTAAAACTCTCTTTATTTAATTTACTACGGTATAGGGTAGTATATAAGCAAACCTAATTAGGTTCCTTTTATGATAAAAAAATCTTACTAAATAACTGTATGTACTGGTAATTGGCTATATAGTCAAATCAATGAAAACGCAAAACAGGCAATCTTTGGAAGTCCTCAAGAACAGCTCCGATTTTATTTTATTTTTTTAATATGTCTGTTTTTTATACTGTTTAAAATCAAAAACTTTTTAAAGCGGGGACAGAATTATTTATACTGGGTGACAACAAAATCACTAATAGGCCTATTATTTTCTTAAATAAAAACATATCTTATTAAAATTTTGAAGTAATATATAATGTGGTTAGATGCCAGTTATAGATATAACAGGATCTGTCCATTACTTCCGGTTTAACGGGAAGTGGCGTGAACTTGATATTTCAAAATTGAAATTTTCAATCCCCATTTAATCGTAAATGAATAAAAATTGGGATAGCATATAATACAGGTTTTATATCAAAAATGACTTGTACATCTTACAAAATATACATAGTGTTTCATTTAAATTATCACAACTCACGCCACTTCCGGTTTAAGCGGAAGTAGTAGGCAGATAGTATAACATTAAAATTCGGCATCCGATGACACAATATATTATTCTTAAATTTAAAAGTAAAACATATCGCTATTAAGAAAATAAAAGGATTGGTATTTATTTTTGTAATAATACTTGTATGAAATAATAGATCAAAATTATCATGTACATTAAAAGTATAAATATAACATTAAATATGGTAATTAACTAGTCAATTGATATAGTCAAAAAAAAATGAAATTTCATTTTCTTTAGTATTTTGCGTATCGAAGGCTTGTTTTGTATAAATATATATAATAATTATATAAAATATAAGCATTTTATTTTCTTAAATGCAAAAAAATTGCATTTTAAGGATGCTATATTGTATCATCAGATTCCGATTTTAGATTTAATGCCATCTGCCTACTACTCCCGCCTAAATCGAAAGTGGCTTTGGTTAGGATATTTTAAATGGGACACCCTATATATTTTTTGAGATTGGAGTTTTTTAAGCCATTCCTGATATAAACCTGTATATATCCTTTACCAATTTTTGTTCGTTTTCGAGAAAATGGTGATTAAAAAAGTCCATTTTGAAACATTAAACTTCACGCCGCATCCGGATAAACCAGAAGTGATGGGCAGATGCTGTTATATTAAAAATCAGCATCTTATAATACAATATATTATTCAGAAATTTTAAGGATATATGTTTTAATTCAAAAAAATAAAAGGCTTGGCAGTAATTTAGTTGTCTGACATATAAAAAAAATCATTAAAATCGGTACTGTTCTTGAGGACAACAAGAGAAAAACCCATCACATCGCCATTTACAAAACTAAATCGACTAAATCAACTGGATTGGAGTTGACAAGTGGAATAAAGTTTATAGTGTTGTCCTTACAAGTCCAGTCATTGCCAATTATTTTCGAAAATACCCATGCGAATGGCATCGCATGAGTGTACAACTTTTATTACCCAGACGCCTATAAAAACCCATGATAAACAGTAGGTCTCGTCCAAATCATATAAAAAAAACTAAATGTGACTTTTTGCCAATTTTGTTTACTTCTCAATTTATTCGTACATTAACATAATAAGTATTCTAAATTGATAACATATTTCATTAAAAAACGTTTCCTAATGATTCCGCCCACCATCCGCTTTGAAAAGTAACCTCTATTAATGATTACGTAACCAAATAATACTTATTTTTTATAATAACCTGCATATATTTCATGTTTATATAAAAATTTCTTGACTTATCTAATAATAAATAAATACTGCCAATTTTAATGAAATGAGAAAGAAAAAAGTCACTAAATAAGCACAATAAATTTAGATTGGTAAGGACATTTTAAGAAAAGGTTATCAAAAATTAAATAAAGTAAGTTTAAAAAATACTATAATATAAAAATAAATAATTAATTTATATTTTTGTAATGATCTACTTAGCACGCTGTTATTTAATTTTACCTCATAAATTGATTTTAAATAACACGTTTTTATAGTAGTCCAATAAATGAAGGGACGAAGCTGTAAACAAATTTAAACAGTTACCCTTTGGGATGCTTTCAAGCGAAAAAATGTTTATCAACATTAACAGGTAGGAAAGTGCTGAAAATGGTCCCTCAAGGCCCAAAAAATGGGTTTTCCGCTAATATCTGCCGATATATGCGAATTCAAGAATTTTTTTTAGACAAAAAATAAAGATCGCCTTGTTATCTAAAAAAAAGCCCTTATGATTTTTTTTCGAAAAAGTCCTCTCATTTTAGCTGCCGCTCTACCGCTAAAATGCCGCTATCTTCATGGATTTACTTATAAGCGGGCTGACGAATTGTTCCATTACTCGGACAATAATGTACATTTTTAATCATTTAAAGTTTATCGGAATAGAAAAACCGTACCTATCATTGCATATAAGTTTGAGTCCATTCTGATTTTTCTAGAATATAAAAAAAGTGCAAAGTTTTTTTTTACAATATTTTGAGAGTATTTCATTAATTTATTGATATTTTTTGAAAAAATGGTATATTAACATTTCCCTTTTATAATGAGACCTTAGCAAGTGTTCAATGATCCCAGAAAATTTCCTTCACCATCTTTCTTGCGTTTTAATAAAATATTGTTTTGCTTATCTGCATTTTTTAGCCGTTTCCGGAGGTCTAAAAAATCTGTAGAATAAACGCAAATCAACAACTCATCATCTATTGAAATCCTTTTAATACACATGATTTAAAAGCTCAGAGTGTTTAGTTTTTAAATGTACTTTTTTCTTTTTAATAAAGTCCAATAATTTTTCAAAAATCAGGGAACTTTATCACACCAGTGACTCTCGGTAAGAAACTACTACATCAATCCAGTGTGGAATGTTATGGATTTTTCGACGGCCGTTTTTGCGGAAAATATTAGTGTTGCGAAAAAAATGGTAAGCACTATTTTTGTAGATTTCGAGGTGATCTTCATTTCTTGTCCAAACAAAAATTATCTAGTTCGCATATTTTGGCAAATATTTGCGGGAAACTCATTTTTGGCACTTTGGGCGGCCATTTTCAGAGGGTTCCCATGTCGGAAACGTGATAAACTTTTTCTCACTCGAAAGCATCCGCGAAGACCTAAGAATTGCGCCACAAATGAAAACTGTACAGATTTATTTACAGCTTTGGGTACTTTCAGATCTTCAGCTACTGGACTATAGGGCAAGAAACTCCAAACATAAACTTTGTTACCAACAGAAATTTTATTTAAAGCTGCATATCTTTAGAAAAAAATTAAAACAATAGTTTTATAATATTTAAAATAAAACTTAATAAAAAAACTTATTAGGTGTAAATTATGTCAATTATTTTGAATTTAACAACTCCTACATATGCAGTATACTTTTTAAAATGTAATCTAGAAATTATTGTAGAATTTAAATAAAATTGTTAATTTAAAGGATTTATCTTAGAACAATTTAAAAACGCCCCATGTACCGTTGTTTTTTTAAATATGGTAAAGGATAGTTTAACATACAAGACCTAAAGGTTTAAAGGTTTAAAAAAAGGCAATCTGCAGGCTGCAGATTTACAATTCAGACAAAGTAGGAATGAAAAAGCAAAAAAAGTTAAAAGTATGTACGCTATTCAAATAGGTTGTTGTCTAGTTTTTTTAGTGTAGAAGCAGTAAAAATATTTACAAACGAGCATAGATTCTCTAAAGCTCGTCGTTGCGAATCGAAAGAAAGCTTTCTGATGACAGTGGAACTATTAATAAGGCAAAAAAACGAAATTTTTAAATTTCTCCGCGCTGGTTCTTCTAATTGGGCTTAGAGACATGATGTTAGTAAAACAAACGGTTTATTGGTAAAGTAAACAAGAGAAGGAGATGGTTACATTTCTGAGCATTTGTGTATCCCACCACTGATTTCGTAAAAGCCAAATAAGCAATCATCTACAATAAAAGATACACATCAATTAGAAAGTAAACTGTAACTTGTCTGACTTTAAAATAAACCTTATAGGACTTTATTTTAGTAACGTAAAACAATTAAAATACCTGAATTAATCATTATGTGATAAAATGTATACTGTTTGCCATAAATGTTTTTTTATATTCTAAAATTTAAAAATTATTACTTTTAAATTACCAAAAACTTATTTAAGCCTAGAGGGATAAACATCGTTGCTATAGAAAATTCGAAAATAGCGAATAGGGTGCAAGTTTAGAATATCATTTTTTTTAACGATGCTGTCCAACCCTAAAGCTATCTTGTTAATAACCAAGAAACACAAAAAAAGAACAAAAAATTTGATATCTATTTATTGAAACTATTTTGCCAAAAGTCAAGCAAAACGATCTAAACTAAAACTGATAAGTTGTTTTGCGAGCTTGTGTTTTTTCATCCATTTTTAATGACATATAAAATATTTATATACAAGTTAAAAGTTATAGTACCAATCGCTTAGTAATTTTAAAAACTATATAATATTACAAAAATATAAATCCTGGTTTTAAATAATTTGGGAACATTGTACGTCGGCGAGCATATATAGCAAATTACAATACAGCAAAATGACAGCAAAAACAATGACGAACAACAGTCATATTGACGTGAAATGAGATGAAAATGTGCAATGACATACCGTACTCCTCGCTTTGCGTACCTTAGAAGACCCTATCTCCCTGGTACTGATGCCCATCTTTTTATGCTGGCGCAACTGCACCGGGTAGATGATCTGGTAGTAGTGAGAGCCGATGTTCCGCACCATCTCTTGGTTTTGCGTGTATTCGCGGAGGAGCCTTTCCACCTCGCCTGAAACATAAAAAGTACACTTTTAAAATTTATAACTTTGGTAATAAAACAATTTGGGAAAAGTGTATATGATAACGTCTTGCACAGAGGCAGTTTTTATATAGAATGGTAAAAAAAAGTTAAAACAAATGCCCTTTTATTGTCAATTAGGATATTTAAAAAAAGTTTTCCGGAAATTATTTGTGCATTCGGATAACTTAAAAAAAAACATTTGTCAGCTGACAATTTAAAAAATGAAGTATGAAATGATAAAATACAGGGTTAGGACTTAATAAAAAACAGACAAAACTCTTAGGGCCTTTTACTAATTAAAAAAAAACTTGAAAATATTGTGATTTTTACACATAATTTTTTCATTTTTGCCATAAGAAATAATTTTTTACGACTGGCACTAAAAGTAACATTTTTCTCACTGGTTACTAGCTTAGGCCTTTGATTTGCATAGCAACGATTAAACAAAAATAAATGATTATATTATGACTATTTTAATAATGAAAAATACTTATATATTTTTTTGTTTTGCCATAAAAGAAATGATCGTAGAAAAAGTATAATGTGCAACTGGTGAGAAAGGCACATTTTTCACTCGCTAATTTGCAATCAAATTGACTCGTGGGAAATGTTAAACTTTTCTCACTTGTTGCACAATATACCAATATTAACCCCTTATATTAACTTTTTAACAAACACAAATAAATTATTTTTTTTATTTAGAAAAACGAAAGGAAAAATAACTACAAATTATTATAGACGTGATGCAATACTATTTTCAATGACCTATATCTATAAGAAAATACTTGATAGCGGCACATATACATAGGTAAATTACCTAAGAGATATGTTTTAAAATTTAAATGCAAATGTTTAATATCTTGTTAACATTAATTCCTATTTAAATAAAAACATAGAAATGATACTTTAAGTGGACAAAAAAGTTTAAAATAAAAGGTAACTTTATTTTTTATTATTAATTTAAATTAATATTTTAAAATTAAATAACTATAATTACTAATTGGCTAAAATAATTTAATAGATGCTAATAATATAAGACTAAATTCTAAAAAATATAATATATATATATATATATATATATATATATATATATATATATATATATATATATATATATATATATATATATATATATATATATATATATATATATATATATATATATATATAATATACAGTATTCCACGCCAACTAGTAAAAAAATAGGTTGTTAATTTGGAATTAGTTTATTAAAATAATTTTATTTACAAATTAATAAAAGTGGGCCGTTTTGTTTGAAAATTGGTATTAGAGACTATCTTTTACTTTTAAACAACTTTTCCTTGTAACTTATTTCCATATCTTCTCAAATAAATGCACTTTACTCTTGTACGATTTAAAGTTATTTTAATTTTCTGAACACCGCGTATAAAATATGTTAAATTTTTCTATCCCAATCTTACTCTAAGACGTAGCAAAACTTTTTATCAAGAGTAGCTTTTTTCAATAAAATAAAAAATAAAAAAATTTTCTATTCAACACCTCAGAAACAATTGAACGATCCCGATTGTCATTTGTTATTTGGCAGTAAATTTGAATTTTGTTAGGTCGGTTGACCGAAAGTCCCCTTATTTGTCAAAATATCTAAAAATTTTATAAGTGTAAGTTGTTCAGAATTTAATTCTATTGCAATGTGTAAAATTTTGAGCCATTTGAATTAAAACAAAAATTTTGACATTTTTTTCCATAAAAATATTTTTGTTTGAAATTTTTTTTACCATTTAGAAACAGGTTTTCCAGACCTAAACTAATGTTTCGGCACATTTTTTTTACTTTGGTAAGTTAGTCCTTTTTTTTAAAGAAAATTTAAAAAAATGGTCGGAGTGGAGTTGTCGCATAGGCATTTTTTAAATACCGTAACTCGGAATTTCAAATATAATTTTTTTTGTTTTTTTGCGATAAATAATTATTACATTGAATCAATTAAACGGAAAAATATTTGAAGTTACGAGATACGGTATTTAAAAATGCCTATGCGACAACTTGAGTTTTCGAAAAATACCACTTTTAATAAAAATGAAAAGGTAATTTTTTTTTGTAAAAGAGCTTTAAACTGGGCCTTGTTTTATATATTTTTTATTGTTTTTTTTTTACAAAAATAAAAAAGAGAAAGTAAGAACTTGGCCCTTTTTCACATTTGTATATTTGGTCGGATATCATCTATAAAATTGATCCAAACTGTCTTTTGTACTGGCGAAGTCTAAAAAAAAACTAAAGTTAAATTTTTTTAAAATCCTGTGTATGTGTATTTCACCTAAAAGTAGTCTCAAGCTGTAAAATAGTTTATCGTAAAACCAACGGTGTAAAAGCGTATTTAATACAACATTGGCAAACAGTAAATTGAAGTTAGAATTACTTTTTGGAGTCGTATAATTTCATTAGCCAGCAATTCCATTTCGTTCCGCAAAGTTATCGTCCTCAAAATAAATTCTGATCAGCGATTGAATCGAGTTCGGCAGACATTTATGCGGTTTTCTTGCAAATAGGGATCAGTTTTAGCAAAGTGCGACTCGTTTTGGGTTTTATTTGGATGCCGTTAATCAAATTCGATTTTGAATTTGCCGCATTTGGGTAAGCGTGGATATTCGGATTTACAGTTTTTGCCGTTACAAAACTTTTACACCGTGAAAAAGTATGTTTGCAATTTGTAATACGGTCGTATTGATTAAAGTTTGGAATAGTAAAAAGCGTTTATTTATTTCACAAACTCAATACGGTTAAACTGCAATTTTTATTTATTGGGTACTTTCATCTTTTATTAAATGTTTTGTCACCTTATGCATTTTTAGCAAAAACTATTAAGTAAACTAATTTTATTAGACTGATGTTGTTGCTTCTTGGTTTGGCTCAGTGTGCATACATTTTATTTTAGGTACCAAAATACCTAAAATTTAAGAGAAAACCACCAGCGCTATTTTTTAAAAAATGATTTATAGAACATAAAAGACTAAAAATATGCATAAAAGTCACCTTTTTCTGCTTTCTTAATGAAACAATTTATAAAACTAGCCATGTTTCCTTAAGGAGTGAAAATTTTTTATTTAATTTTAACTTAAAAGCAATACTGTAAAAGTTTTGTAAAGAACCAAAGAACTTACAAAATGTTTTTCAATAAAAACCTTCTGTGTGCATTTTTCTCAAAAAGAAGTAAAAAAAAAACTGCTAAAATTGATTATTTTTTAAAAAATTTACAACTTGGATGCTCTTAAAGTTCGACAGCTGAACTTTTAAAAAATAATTGTTGATAATATTATGTTGTTTAAACAGGCTTACGGCGGATGTTACCCGACGAGTAGTTTTTTCAAAATCACAATTTAAATATTTTACATTTGTTTATCTTCGAGCAAATCCCCATTATCCACCACCATTATCCCCAGCAAATTTGTTTACAGTAATTGTTTTAAAAATAAAAAATGTAAAAAAAGGTATTTTTTAGTTTTTCGCCATTAAAGACATTGCGATGGTGTCAATGTGACTATTTTAGAGAATTAAAAAACCTAAAAAATGGGTTTTTATAGAGCTTTTTTTAAGGATTTCCCGCCGAGAAAATCCGGAAAAACTCCAAAAATTGACCTTTTTTCACAAAATTATATATGCGTTCGGTTTAAAGATTAAGGGGTAGGTTTTTAAAAAATAAAGCTAATAATATGTAGTTTAACTACATATGAATTTATAGTTTTTGATTTAGAGCTCATCAAAAATTTAAGGGCTTTTTTTGCGAGGCTCACCGTTTTAAGGCGGCAATATATTTTGATTCTGAAAACGGCATATAAAAGTAGAGATCAAAATCTTTTTCCCCATATTTTGAATTTTTCGCTGAGGGGGTGGAAAATTGGTAAAAAAAAGTCTCTGAAAGTCGTGCGAAACGTGAAAAACGACGAGCGAAGCAGAGTAGAGTAGCGGTAGTGGAGGAGCAAGGCAACGAAGGAGAAATCCATATTAGTCCGGGTAAATCTGTAATTTACCGTTAAATGATTTTGGAAGGTCATAAATCAGGATGAAATCTTTGCATTTTCTTAAGAAACAAATCAACCACAAACAGTTGGAAAAAAATAGTGGATCCTACGAAGAACGTTTTTTAACCTTTTACTCCCCAAGCATAAAATTATTTTATAAAAACGTTTCCCGGCAAACAGCGTAATAGAACATCACGTTACAGTGTTTGTAGCGTGTAAAGCTACAAGTTTATTTTTCATATTAGTTTTCTTCACTTATTAATTATTTACAAAATTTAGCGTCGATTTTTCTAAAGTTATTTTATAAAGTGTGATAACACTCTCTTAATCAATACTGTCTCAGTGGCTTTATCGATTATTTCTTAACGCGATTTCGCATCAACCGTCGCCGCTGTGTTGCCACGTTTCAATGGAATTTTCCTTGGATTTTCCGTTGCTATGCTTGCGCGAGTGTTTCGATATGGAGGTGGTTCGTTTCCTTTCAGCCAGTATGGTACCGGGGACACAACGAGCTCCTCGCTAAGTTGCCTTGGCGGTAATGTTCGCTTGACAAAAAACCTTAGAACTGCTTCTTAATTTTTTTCCCCCATTTCCTCTTCTGGTAGTTATGCCGTACTAAAGTAAACGATTGTTGGTTATTATCAATGGTTTAAGTGAGAATTCGACAATCAGGTATGTTTGATTTCTGTTCTCGTATTGGATTCCATTCTGTTTCACTTTTAAATCTTATTTTATCCGAGATATTTTAGTAATTTTGGGTTTCTTTATAGGGTGCCTTTGATTTTGTCAACGCTAGCCGATAGTGCATCGGCTCACCGGAGAGTGAGTGTGTGTTGTGTGTTTAAGAGACTGGCTTTTAAAAAGCCAGTCTCTTAAACCCGCATTTATGGTTAGTTCAATTTTGTTTTTTTCTCTATTGTTTTTTTGGCTTAGGCCACGTGAATATCCATAAATACCCAAATAATACCCGTCTTAATATTATTATAAAAGGTTTTATTCTTTTTTGACCTTAGCAGGTTCTAATACAGTTTTTTAAAAACAGGCTTTTTAGAAATGGTTTCACTTAATGGAGAGTATTCGCTAGTCTAATTTATCTCCCAGGCCTTCTTATTCATCTTTTATGGTATTCATTGAACCGTGACCACGTGACATGCCGTCACAGTGACCAACTCGATGCTTAGCGATAGCAGGACATTTCAGGCAGCCTAACCTGCAGTTAAACAGCCGATAAAAAAACAGGTTTTGTTTTTCCTTTTTTTATATGAATTTTCTATCGGATTGCGACGACGTATTTACCTTTTTTATATAAATTTCGCTAAATAAAATCTATGTAAAAATTTAGTTTATTATTATTACTTTTTATAAAAATTGTTAGGGACCATTTCTGGTTTAAAGTTAATTAATTATATATTTTTTGGGTTTAATAGCGCTGTATATTCTTCTGCTTGTACAAGTAGGTAGTAATAGCCGTTCTTTTTTACACAATTGCGTTGAGTTTAAAAAAAAATCAGAAAGGTTCAAGTAATTCATTTTTTTTAGAAACTGTTTTGAATTACACTTATTTAAATGGTATGGGGTATTGTAAATAATATGTAAGTATATATTATTGTTTGTTTTTAAACTGACTGCTTATGAGTTTAATCCCCCTTTTTGATATATTTAATATAAAATCACTTTTATCTCAGTCTTGTCGAGATTTCACAAACATCATACTAATTATTAGAAATTGGTTATTTTCGAGGTTTCAAACCAATTTAAAACAATTATGTAACTATATATAGAAGAAACATCGTGGCGCCTAATTTACTTTCGTTATAAAAAGCAAATTCTTACCCATGGCATTCTTCTCTACACGGCGAACAGCTAAGCTGAAGGCATAAATAACCTATTTTGTAACTCAAAAAAATTAGGTTATAATTTATTGGCGCCCAACGTGGGGCGTAATTTACTTTCGTTATAAAAAGCAAATTCTTACCCATGGAATTCTGCTCTACACGGCGAACAGCTAAGCCAAGGCATAAATAACCTATTTTGTAACTCAAAAAAATTAGGTTATAATTTATTGGC
Source organism: Listronotus oregonensis (assembly GCA_019359885.1). NCBI lineage: Eukaryota > Metazoa > Arthropoda > Insecta > Coleoptera > Curculionidae > Listronotus > Listronotus oregonensis. The sequence goes on from JAHBCN010001387.1 coordinate 32,463, forward strand.
GCCCAACGTGGGGCATAATTTACTTTCGTTATAAAAAGCAAATTCTTACCCATGGCATTCTGCTCTACACGGCGAACAGCTAAGCCAAAGGCATAAATAACCTATTTTGTAACTAAAAAATAGGTTATATAAATAACTGTTTAGTAATTTCCTGTTATGTCTGAATTCCTTTTAGGAAAACAGAGAATAGTCAGTTTCAATTCTTTGTTTGTCTAGTCATTTCAGCGAATTACAGATTTTAGTGTTTGACCTTTATAGAGGATTATCCAATGAGGAGTAATTGGGCCATATTTGTGGTTTTTTTCGTATTTTCAAAACAAAATTTTGAAAATAACCTAAATTATAAAGAGATACGACTTAAAATTGTCATTTTTTAATGAAATATCTTATTTATTGCTTCAATTTTATAACCCGCTCTGCCAAATTGTTTTGTAAATAATGTTAATAATAAATATGTTTTATTTTAAAAAATATATTTTTAAAGAAGTTATAAAAACTAGGTGGGGACATAAAAGTATATGTTGTGCTTTCGCATTTAAGGTAAGCTTTTTTATTTTCTAATATTATATCGCAAATTTCTATATTAATTTAATTCCTTGTTTTTAAAAATAAACCCAAAATACGATTCGAAAAAACAACTAATAAGGTGCCATACTAACAAGGGGACGGTACGAGAGGTGCATGAGTTATGGGCTCTTACTTCGAGTGTTTATAGTGTGGGTAGGTACCAACCAAACCGCCAATCAAAGATGGTAGGACGCTTATGTACCGAATAGTTTGTAAGTCAACACGATAAGCTAGTACCCAAAGGCATGAATATCTGACTTGCGTCCTGACGATGATGGTCCGGGGTTCGAGTCCCATCAAAAATGTGCTTTTTATAATTTAAATTTTGTTTAAATTTATAACTTCTTAACAAAAAATTGCAAGAAATTAAAAAATAAAGTTTAGGCCCGTTTATTAATTAAAACTTTTCGAATTCAATGTCATTTTTTTTAATCTCTTGATATTTTTTCAATTATATTTTTTAAGCCGTAATTTAATTTTTTCTTTCTTTTTTTTATCTTGGTTTTTAAATTTTTCAATTTTTTATTTCTCCTTCGATGAGGCAAGGAACATTTTAAAAATTACCAAAGAATAACCAATTTAAGAATATGTTTTAATAATTAAATATTTATTTAAGCAACGTTTTTATATTCACGAGTACTCATGGACAAACTAGGGTCACTTTAGTCGTTAAGCGGTAAAAGAGGTCAATAAATTTTGAAAAAGTGTCGTTTGTGATTATTTTCACGAAAATATTTTATCAGTGGACGCCAAAGTGTAAATTACGGTTTATTTATTTTATTTAATATAATTAAAAAAATAAAGAGATTGGAAAAAAGAAAAAAATGACATTCAATTCCCAAGTTTTAATCAATGAAGGCGCGTGAAATTTATTTTTAAATTTCTTGCAATTTTTTAATGATAAGTTATACATTTAAACACAGTGCAAAACAAAAATAAGCACATCTTCGACGGGACTCGAATCACGGACCATCGGGACGCCAGTCAGATATTCATACCGTTGGCTACCAGTCTCATTGTGCTATTCGATTTCTCCAAAACGAAGCCAAGTTGGCATCTACAATTTTGTGTTCCGGTTGGTACCTACCCACACTATAACCACGCGAAGTGAGAGCCCATAACTCGATGCACCTCTCGGACCGCTCCCTCGTAAGAAAATATAAGTTTTGAAAATTCTTGTTTTTAATTAAAATCATTTTAAGTGTTCTTCAGGAAAAAAACAAAAGATGGTTTTTCACATTTTTTGTACTTACAACTTTTTTGCATCTAAGATATGCATTTAAACTTTCTAATAAGTAGTCTTCCCATTGGATTCCGTGTAGTCAGTTTTGTTAAGAAATCGACAAGTTTACTAGCATTAATCGTTTGTATTGTCTATTATAATGTCGTTTTAATTATCGCCGTTACCATGGACATTTTTTTATAAAACTACCTGCAGTTGTTAACTTTTTATACAGTATTAACATAAGTATTGCTAGATATTGCTCTTGGTTTGTGTTGGAGCAGTTACAAGTCAATCTAAAAAGACTTCAGAGATTAAATTTTTTATTTTTCAGCCCTAATGGTTTTGTAAAATTAGTAAAACTATTAAATTTTATTTGACATTATAATAAAAACATTTATATACATGTTGAGCATATTTTTTATATATAATATATAATATCAGAGGCTTACATACAACAAATACCCACAAAATTTTACCTATATCGAATGTGTCCTAACGTATAAAGGTCGGGTGTTAAGTGTTTATGCGTATTTCCAGTTATAAAAATCGAGTCATAAATTGTATAAAAATTTTAAGTCTCTTTGTGAAGACAACGGCATAAGTTATATGTTTTGTGTCAAATATATTTATTAAAAAACTTTAAAAAATTGCGAAAACTAATTTTTATTACCTTTCGAACATAAACAGTTTCCTAGATGGCATAAATTTAAACTATAACTTGCAGTTTTATGCGATTTTTTTAAGTTAATTTCTTTGTGGATTTTTTTTCAATTAAACTAAAACATTGTTACTTAAGATTTAACATAACATTTTTTAATGATTTTAACTTTCTTATTTTTAAATTAAAACCAAAAATTTGCTTGACAAATTTAAATAAATGCCGTTTAAATATTTACCTAATAATAAGTAACTGCTTCCTAATTTTCAACATCACCCATTATCGCTGCACTTACTTGACGTGTACGAGTATAGAGTCATATTTTATTGCCCGAAATAAAAGCAATACGCTTAAAACTACAGCGATATTGGTAAATGGAGAAGTAGAACATGCAAAAAGAAAAAGACCTATATAAAGCCTGAAAATGGATGTCGCCTATGCAGGTATAGATTTTTACGCGGCTATAAATATTTAATTTTTTAAGCAAGCGTAGTTGCAAAATTTTTATTTTATGTTGTAACTTTTTTTAATAGTTCTTATAATTTATAAAGAAAACCAATTAGACAATTTAAATTTACTGAAGTATAGTTGGACCTTAGTACTTACAAAATCAGTTTAAAAAAAGGGTATTTACAGATTTGCAGTTTGCATATCGAAAGAATAGACGCACCGCAATGGAGATAATAAAAATTATTAGAGGGTTATTTATGCTATGGATAATAATTTATGTCCTTATTTAACCCTATTGGAGAAGCTTAAGTTTTACAGTATAAAGGGATAGGCTTTGGATGTGTTTAGGTCCCATTTAGGTAGGTAGGTAGGTTTAAAGTGAGTGGGTATAACACCCTTCCACCGCGACCGATCGGTCTATTGTGGCTCACACCCTTTTATGTTTCTCCCACCAGGTCCAGACTCCTATTAAATCGGATAATCCTGTTGGAAGAGAGATCTTTTACCTCCTCGGCAACAAGGTGTTATTGCCGAGGATTGCGAATCTTAGTCGTGCCATTGCTGGGCACGAACACAGTATGTGTTCTGCCGATTCATCCCCCTCCATGCACATGCGGCACTCGGCGTCTTCCGCTAGACCGATCTTGTGCATGTGGTATTTTAATCTGCAGTGTCCGTGTACAGTCCCACTAGAGTTTTAAGGTGTACCCTTAATTGCTCCAGTAGTTTGACAGAACGTAGTTGCTTCGGTGGGCTTACGAAGGCCTTCGAGTGTCTAAGACCAGGAAGTCCATGCCAGTACAAGATTTTCTCTTTGTGTCCAAGCTGATATGAAGTGCTTGGCCGTTCCATAAGATCTACCGATGACCGGTTCTGGCCCTGTAAATTTTGTCTCCGCCCCCCTTTTAGCAAGGAGGTCTGCGGATTCATTACCCTCTAGGCCGGTGTGTCCAGGTATCCACAGTAGTGTAACCTTATTGTTTTGACCCAGTTTGGTCAGCGCATCCTTGCAATTCCAGACGGTTTTCGAATTGCACCGGCTGGATTCAAGAGCCTATTTAACGAACAGGTTTCAGGCGGTTAATTTTCCCGATGGGAGATCCTTACAGGAGGTACGGATTCCTCAAGGATCAATCTTGGGGCCTATTTTTTTTCTCAATGACTTGCCCGGGAATATTCCTGCAGACATGGTTTCTCTATACGTGGACGATACGTCTTTTGTTAATTTTGATTCAAATGCTGACGCCGTTTTGAAACTAAGTGAAAGTTCCATAAAAAGCGATGATTCGTTCAAATGGTTTAAAGCTTAACGGTACTAAAACATAAAATCTTATTTTTAACGGAAATAGCAATAACTCAAGTGTAAAACTACTGGAAGTATTTTTGGATAATAGGGTAAATTGGTCTCACCATACAGAATATCTGGCTAAAACGCTCAGTACTGTGGTTTTGTTTTTATAATCGGAAAACTTGTTGCTTTGACAACTATTGAGACTGCATTAACTTTTTACTATAGTAATTTACATAATATTTTATCATATGCGACAGTGTTTAGCTAATATTCGGTAGGTAGTAATCGGATTTTTGTAATTCAAAAACGAGTTATGCGAGTTCTGGCAGGAGTGGATAAAAAATCTCAATGTAGATCCTGCTTTAAAACACTTATAATTGTGACTTTACCATCAGTGTCTATATTTAATTGTTTATTGTTTGTTATAGAAAATAATTTTGCTTTAAATTCAGATTTTTACAATTATAATACCAGAATCAAACATCATTTAATGATACATTTCATCGACTCTCTAGAACATAGGAACCTATTACTTTTACCGCCATTAAAGTGTTTAATGTACTGCCAGATCATGTAAAGGACTTGGAGTTAGACATTTAAGCATAAGATAAAGAATTTTTCATCAATCAAGCTTTTCATGATTATCAAAAGTTCTTGACTTACAATCTTTTGGATTTTTAATTTATATGTTTGCATATTCTTGTCTTTGCGTGGAATGCTGTGTATTTTGTTTGTTAATTAAAGACTAGATAGTATTTTTATATTCAATATACTTTGTATTTACTAAAAATCATAAATGTATTTTGATACATAACGTGTGCTGATAAATTTATTTATTTATTTGTTTATTTGTTTATTATTACAAGTTATTAAAAATGTATATTTTTTAAACTGAATCTTTTAGCCATGTTGCAATTTAAATGTCGTCATTATTTTAGATATATTCTTTTTGCTTTTTTTATTGTAATAATTTCTTGAAAACGCTATTCATTAGGGAATATATCCCATTACCGATAAATATCATACGAAGTTACCGTGCCGTAATGATGGCGCTCACATAACAAAAGAACTGAAATATACCAATGCCGGCGACATGATCTGTTGCTGCTTGTGGAACGTCGAAAATAATAGATCCAGGCATTTCTGTCGGCTTTGTTCCGTTTTACTTTGGCATCCGTGCGTTTTGTTCGCCTTTGAAAACCATAATCTACCTTACTTTGTATCCCACGTTCTAATTTACTTGGACTAAAGGGAAATTAGAAAAAAATATATATAATTAATTACACAGCTTAGCGTTTCTAATTAATTTATTATAGACAATAGGTAAAATCTAATTAAAAATTGCTTTTAAACATAGTATTTATAAATCAAAATAAATGTTATTAAATCAACCTTGCGTTTTCTAAACATTTCATAGTACCTTTTTACTTTTAAATCATATTGTTTGTGCTTTTGTGGTATATTTTAATTATACTTGTCATATTTTTTTCAAAAAAAAACTTAAGGGATATATTACTGCTTATCGTAAAGTTTTACTTTGTTTCATAATTCTGTGCTTTAACTTTACATTACACAGGTTGATTTAAGTAAAACTTAAAGCAATATTACCTAAACATAAGTTTTGATTTTCTAATATACGAATACATTTACATCTACATCCTTTGCATTACTGTAGGTTTTTATAAAAGTATTTTAAATACACATTCTATGCTATTCTGCATCATTTAATGTCGTTGGACTCTTTCTAATCCTTAAAATAAAACTACATTTTGGTAACATTGGCTATTTATCTTAGCCTTAATTCTGAATATATCCAAAATCAGCCCCTCTTGAAATGCTGTTTTTATGTCGAGAAAACCATTCAAAAAAATTGTTTGTTCTATTAATGATCCTACTCTCACAAAAAAGCTTTTTCCTCTTACCTATCGATGAGCTGTGGGGGACCTATCACCTTTTTATAAGTATTTTTACGTCGAAAAGTAGAAAAATATAATTTCTTCTCTTGTGGCTTCCAATAGAGTAACACGTAGTGCCACTCTTATGTATTCCTTTACAGTTCATTTGAAAAGGCTTTAAATTTTCCACTTTGTACATTTTTTTAATTGAAGAGTGTCTAGACCAGTGGTTTCCAACATGTGGTCCATGGACCATAGGTTGTCCGTTAGAACCAATAAGTGAACCGCGGCAATAAAAAACGGACAATGCCCAACATTTTTAATTTTTTATTAATATTAGAGCGCATAATCGTGTTTTCATTGCCAATTACACAGGCTCACAAAAAATAGTGGTGTGTGCTGGGTGTTGGACCAAGATTTTCTAGCGTATTTTTTTCCACTAAACACAAATCTGAAGTCAAAATTGGGGGTCAAACAGCAAAAAAATGAAGGAAAATACTGCATTTGGACAAAAAGGTTATAAAACCTAAATTAAAGGTGTTTATGTTTTATAAAATTTTGTGTATCTTTTATAATTCTTAAGATACTGACGTTTAAAATTAAAAAAAAAAGTCGTTAATATCTGAAATATACGCCTTTCTTGATTTTTTGCTGTTTAACCCCCATTTTTGACTTTAGATTCGTGTTCAGCAGAAAAAATACGTCAGAAAATCTTAGTCCGACACCCAGCACAGAACACTTTTTTTGTGGATCTGTGTTATCCTTTCAAAACTTTGCCCAAAAGTCTTAGATAGCCTTATGAAATCTATAAAACAGGTAAAAACAATCAAAAGTAGTGCTCTTAATATGCGTATTTAAAAAAAAGTGTGTTAATTTGGACTCAGCACACATTGTAAATATTTAATATAAAAGTCCCTTGATCAAGAAATACTTTTATTTATTAAAACACTATTGTAATCCAAAATTTGACACATAAGCCTAAGTTGTAACATATTTTTCACATTTACACAAATTAAATTTACAGCCACTGGGTTCTGCGAATTAAGAACTAATTAGTAATGTCAATAATTTTACACGTAACGTCAAGTATGGATAACATTAGGAATGTGAATTATGGCAGAAGTTTGTAAAAGGCGTCCAAAGTCACAGGAAAATTAGAACAATAAGTTGGCCGGTACTTTTTAGAATGCCCAGCTGATAAAATAGAAATCCTTTATAAAATATATATTTTTTTTAATTATACTTTTTATTTTAATTTTGTGCAAGCCCTAAGTTCTAGCTAGGTGCCAGATTTTTATATGTTTAACCCGTTTTCTTACAGTTTCGTTAACAATGTTCAAGTACTAAAACATGTAATAACTGCATTTCATTGCAGTGTGAGACAAGATAGTAATGACACCATTAACTCTATGCTACCCTTTTATTGTGTGTACAGTTTATTTTGTAATCCGATAGAACTACTTAAAGCATACCAGAAAGAAATTATTTAATTATAAAATAGCGGTTTTTGCAAATACATATTTTTTAATAATTGAAGTTATACAATAAGCGTTTTGTCTATTTTCCTTCAATATTAATAGAAATATTTAAAATATTGTTTTAAATGTTATTTTAAATAGCTTTTGCTTACAAACAAAGATAATTTTACAAGAGGCATGGCCACTTCAATACTGGCCCTAGTGGTCCTTAGTTTCAGAGTGTGCGACGAGGGGGAAGAAACAGCCTACCATATCATGTGCGAATGTGAAGCATTAAATCACAAAAGACAGGCATTATTTGGGCAACCGAAAATGAGCCCACAGGAATATATCAACCAACCAGTCTCGGGGTTATACAGACTTGTAGAAGGAACAAGACTAATGAAAGGAATGATATAAAAGACAATGGGAGATTAGGCACAAAAAGCCCAAGAGGCTGCGCTGCCTCCGGTAGTGAATCAAGACGGCACCCAGGGAAGAAGAAGAAGAAGAAGAGAAGTGATCTGTCCTTGACAAAAGGTTAAAAACCACTGGTCTAGACTGTAGATCCTTCTATCTGCAGAGGTGTTTTCATCCCCTCCAAAGCTTTAAGTCTCATGTTAATAAACTACCTTTTACCTTACTTAAGACACCCACATACGTTTGTACTTGGGCTTCTAGCCTTCGTAGATATATTTGTTTTATATCAGATGACAACTGCACTATCAAATATAAATTTACCCCTTACTTATAAAATATATTTTGGTAATTTAAATGATTATAGGTGATGCAAGTCACAAATTTTTTCACAGGTCGTTTTTTTTTTGTTTCGGCGATACCCAATATTTAATTTTTTGACTTTGTCTCTAGAGTGAAGACAATTCCTATTGGTTATAAAAAAATAACCTTACCTTCACTAAAAAAGTTTCATTTATAAGGAGACCCGACGCTTTTTGGTTAAACAATCTTTATCAAGAGATATTTTACAAAAGTTCACAACACTAGTTAAATGCTAACACTAACCAAAACAGTAAATTTTAAACAATACAGTTCCTAATCAGTTAATTTATACATTTTCGTAAAATAATCCAATAAAATATTTTATAAAAATAGAGTAATGTGATTAAATATATTAATATTTTTGTTTATATTTCAATTCTTTAATAGGAATTTCATAGGATAAAAAGTAACTTAAACAACCTAACTAAAACATGTGCTGCCTTCAGATATTGTCTACCAATGGTTTCATTTAGGCTAGTATATAACGTCTCTAGATATTGCTAACATTGTTATTTCTATTTTTCTAGATTATCTAGTTTTTTGCCGTTTGAAACATTATCAAGCATTTTAAAGTTATCTTTAATATTATTAATTTAATGTTTTTAATTCTTTAAAAATTGTCCAACCTTTTTAAAAAGTTAAAGTCAATTTCCCCAAATTAGGGGATTTAAAGCAACGCAAAAGCCTTAAAAAAATTTTTGAACAAATTTCAAGTTAGTGGAAAGCCGCTACGGCCCAAATTTATTGCTGCTGGATAGTCAGTTTTTTAAAATTATTGTATATACTCCTTTACGAGAAAAAATATGATTATTAAAATTTTACCCCCCGCTACGAGAAAGAATTATGTCCATTAAGATCCCCTAGGGTGCCAAAAAGAATTTATCGGGGGATAATTTTATTAAATAACCATCTTTAGGGTAATTTTTAAAAAATTTATTTATTTTTTTGTTTTAACATCCCCCAATAAACCACTTGTTTGTAACTTTAACCAATCTTTGGTATTTTTATTATAATTATTTTTTAAAATTAAAAAACAGACCAAATTAAACTAAAGAACAAAATTTGAATATTGCCAGAAAAACTGAAACTTTACAAAAACACTTTTGTGCGGTTTTAAAATGGTAGTAAATAGAAAAATTAAAAAAACAAAAGAATCGATAATGTCATATCTCAAATTTGAGACATCTGTCTAAATATATCTTTTATAGAAATGAGCGCGACTAAAAATACTAATCGACTAGTAAGAGCATTTTTCCAAAAAATAACTTTGTTTAAAATGCTTGTTTTTTTCTTATTAATATTATTTCTTACTTGATTGTAGCCTAATTTAAAAGTTTTTTATTAACCAAAAAACACCATATCGTGATTTAGCAAACATATGGGCCGCACAAAAAAATCGTTCCGGGCCGATTTAACTTTGCCCATTCGCCCCTGTCTTCTTTTAGTTTAAGGTAAATTTCTATATGCGCACACTCCCTCTTCTATTTAATATTTTATTTATTTATTACATAAAAACGATATCATGGCAAACGACCGAATCCTTTAAAAAAGTATCCTTGTTTTAAATGTTAGTTTTAAAACAAAAAACTCTATTTCGGATCTCATTCGAATTCGTATACATTTTTCCCGGTCGTGCCAATTCAGGTGTGAAAATCGTTGATAGCAACGAAATCGAATAGCGCATTGGATGGTCAATTCTCGTTCCAGTGTATGTATGCAGTTTATGCGACGGCACAGCTTGCGTTATGGATGTCTATATTTGCGGAAATTGTTATCTCTAACTGCATAAAATTATAATGGGGTTATTTGACTTTTTAGATAATTTTAATTTAAATTTAATTTTTTATAATGATAAACCAAATAATAGTTATTTATAATATAAGTGCGGTATGAGCTTTATTACAATAACGAGTGTTAAATATTGCCTCGATTAGGTCGTAGACCGTGTCGGAGTAATCACATGACTATTGTAATGAACTGATACTGCACAAGTTATATACAAAATTTTATCTACGACCGCAGATATTAGTAAAAACTTGATTTTTTTTTATTTTAAATTTGTTCACGTTATGCAGTCACACAAGGTATACCTATACCTGTACCTCTACTTATTTTGGGTTCAAAAAAATAAAACTAGTTTGTCATTTAATTGCTATGTCGACAAAGACGTTTCTGTAATGTTTAATAAACAAATTATTTGAGGCCAGAATTTTGCTTTGTCGATATTTCACTAAAATTGGTCATTTGACAGATCAGAATCAGAAATGGATGTCTGATTATTCCCTTCCCTCCGAAATAGAAGAGACGGCGCAAATGGCAGTCTCTTTGCTGTTGCCTTTAAAATCAAAAGAAAAATACGAACGAGTGTACCAGAAATTTGTCGACTGGTGTTCCGAAAAAAAAATATGTCTAAAAAAAAAGGATTCCTGGCTTTTTTCCAGACGATGTCAACGAAATATAGTTGCTCCAGCCTATGGACTTTTTACTCAATGCTTAGAGTAGTCATCGCTACAAAGAACAATATATAAGCAAGTTCGCACAGTTATAAGCACTCCTAAAACGAAAAAGCGAAGGATATAAGCCGAAGAAAAGCAAGACATTGTCAAAAGAAGAAATTGTCCAGTTCCTTGCCACAGCTAATAATGGGATATTTTTGCTTATAAAGGTGAGAATCCATAGTTTTTATATTTTTAAAAAAATCTCTTCAAAAAAAGATGAGTTTAAACTTATAGTGACTTTTAGTGTACTTTACTTAAGTTAATTTAATCATTGGCATTGCTGGGGCTTGCAGAAAACAAGAAATGACCAAATTATTATGAGAAAAGGTTAAAAATAAGGGAAAGGTTTTCTATATTGAAATTCCAAACACAAGACAAAAATTTTCATAGAATTTTTCGTGACATCTGGAGGATTTCAAGGAGTCGACATGGTTCAGATTATCCCAAAATACAAATCGCTGCGTCCAGCACTCACGGATCACACGAGATTTTTTGTAAGTTACAGAAAAGGCATTTGCATCCCGTTGGTATCAATACATTTGGTAGCATGCCCAAAGCTATAGTTACCTTTTTAAATTTGCCACACCCAGAATTATATACCGGACAGTGTTTTGTCGATAATCCACATTCCTGTTGGCAGATTCTGGAGCAGACCTATTGACTGTCAAGGTTATATTGATACCTCTAAGAGCAAAAAAAAAATATTGCAAAAATAATTTTGGTTGCGGAACCTTCAATCTGCTACAGTTTCTGTTATGTTAGGTAAAAGACGCCTCGCTGAAACCAAATCTACTTTGTTGTTTTCTAGGACAAATTATGTGTTGATTTTATCTGTATCAATATTTGCTCTTTCGTCTGTTTAATATTCCAGCATTGCTAATAAAAACCTTATCCGACCTCATATTTCTTTTTTTTTGTAAAAATAATTGATACTTAAATTTTGCAAATGGTGAACTACTTTTAATTCATATGGCTTTAATTTATGTTTTCGTAGAGTTTTTAACCAGAACCAATATCCAAAATTTCGGCACTTCTACTTTTTCTTTAATATTTTTGCAAGAGACTATAGAGATATGTTTTACGCTTGTCAAAAATGTATTTCCTAAACTTCTTGTTGAGGCTTGTAATAATTTTTTGAGTAAGGTTTTATCAAGGTTCCAAATGTTATAGGCTTTAATTCTAAGAAATATAGGTTGATATGTTATTTTTATCCAGGGTACCTTATGAAATAGTAACATAATAAACCATTAAGCAAATGAAAATCACCTCAAAATCTACAAAATGGTTCTTACCATTTTTTTCGCAACTCCAATATTTTTCGCAAAAACGGCCGTCGAAAAATCCATAACATACAAATTTTCTCCGGAAACGGCGAAAAAATGCAGATGGGCAAAACATTTTTTTATGAAAACGCAAGAAAGATGATAAAGGAAATTTTCTAGGATCATTAAACACTTGCTAAGGTCTCATTATAAAAAAGAAATGTTAATAACAAACCATTTTTTTAAAAAGTCAATAAATTAATGAAATACTGTCAAAATATTGTGAAAAACTTTAACCGTTTTTTTTTTAATATTCTAGAAAAATCAGAATGGACCTAAACTCATATGCAATGATTGGTACGGGTTTGCCCATTCCGGTGAACTTTGAATAATTAAAAAATGTACATTATTGCCTGAATAATGGAATAACTCGTCCGCCCGCTATTAAGTAAATCCATGAAGATAGCGGCATTTTAGCGGTAGAGCGGCAGCTGAAATGAGGGGACTTTTGGATCGCGTTATCTCGAAAACAATCGATTTTTTAAAAAATTATAAGGACCATTTTTGTAGATTACAAGGCGATCTTCATTTTGTGTCCAAACAAAAATTTTCCAATTCGCATGTTTTCGCAGATATTAGTCGGAAACCCATTTTTCTGGCCTTGAGCGGCCATTTTTAGCCCTTTTCCACCTGTTAATGTTGATAAACTTCTTTTTGCTTGAAAGCATCCCCGTAGAACTAAGAATTGCGCCACAAGGGAAATCTGTACAGATTTATTTATTTACTAGACTAATATTTAATTTTTTTTCTCTAGGTTTGTAATTTAGTTTTGTTTAATAAATTAAGTGTTTATTGATAATACTTTTGTAGAGTTTCAAGTAAAGACAAGAGATAATGGCCATAAACTTAAACAATATGTGGTTCCAACACAACAAGACGGTGCGATATGTTATACAGGAAGAGAGGTAGTAAATTTATTGCATGAAGGATTCATAAAAAAAATGAGAATGTAAACTGACCACCATGCGTACTGATGTCGCTGGATTATTTTTTTGGAATTAGGTTTAAAGCCAGGCTTACGAAAACATTTCCCAAACACTTTAAAAGTTTAAAGATGAAATTCGAAGTATAATTCGTACGGGAACACTACAAATATGCCCAGATGTTATGGAAAATTTCAGCAAAAGATTTCTTTCCGACCAGAAAAGTACTGGTGGTCATTTGGCATATATTATATTCCACGTCAACAGTAAAGATTTATACTACCTATTGCCATAAATAATGTTCACTTACGTTCTAAAACATTTTTTTATTTATTATATTATCAACATCCAAAAACTCTTGTTGGAATACCCATGATATGAGTAAATAAAGGTAAATTATATGTGTATTAAAAATCAGTCAATTATTTTATACATGTTATGTCAACAGGTTCGCAAAATATGAAGTACGTACTTATTTTACACACTTTCTACAAAAATAACAATTTAAAATGCGGTAATTTTTGGTAAGCAGTGTATTAGATTATATGATGCAGAATTTCTAAAAAAAAATCATCCATTTCGAATCCCATTTGAACCTGTCTGCATTCTTCTCCGTCGTGCCAACTCAGGTGTGCGAATCGTTGATAACGACAAAATCGAATTGCGCGTTGAATGGTCAATTCACGTTCCAGTTTATATGTGCGGTATGTATGGCACAGTTTGCGTCGTAAATGTCTTCAGCTACGGAAATAGTTGTCTCATTCCTCATAAAATTTTATTTATTTGTTTTTATTATGTTCATATGTAAATTCAACCCAACGAAAAAAAAATATTTAATAGGGAATATGCGTTTTTTTTTGGTAGGATAGCTTACACCATCATAAAATTGTAAAAAAATATCCAGCGTCAAAAATCTAAAAGAAAATTTAACAAAAATTTCGCCATTGTGACTTCACGATCTATAATCACAATCAACGAGTAAAGTTAAGTGAAGTATTGTGCTTTGTAAATCATCATTATTTTTTATTTAACGACTTTAATACCATAAAATAAAAAACAAAAACGGTTTACAGGTACTGTAGTAAGCCTTGGCCAAAAAAAACATTTTAGTACAATTTTTAGGTTATGCTTTATTCTCTTGCCATAAATGTAAAGGATGATTCAGAAAGAACGCAGGATTTGAAAGGGCCGCCATTTTGGTTTTTTATTGTTGGTAGCATTGTTTTTGCGATTTTTGATATGTGTTGTCATTGAAGTTTTGTTTGTCAAGGGATCTGAGAACCCAAGAGTAAATCAAGTCACTGTTAATGGAGTTCGTTAGTAAGTAATGCTCACTGATTTCCTATGGCCTATTTGGATCAAATGAACATTGACAATTTTTGGTTCCAACAGGTCGGTGCAATGTGCCACTCTTTAGCAAAAACAATTGCACTGCTGCGTGAGATGTTACCGGATCGACTCATCCTATTGCGAGAAGACCAATTCTACCCACCTCGATCATGTGACTTAACTTTTTTTATGGGGTTACATTAATTCACAAGTCTACAGAGAACAAACCCAGAAATTTGATGAAACTCAAGCAAGAAATTCAACGTGTCTTTGGCCAATGTGGATGTGTGTGATCGGGTTACGGTGAATTTCATGGACAAAGTAATTCCGTGTAGGGCTAGTAGGATACGTCATATGCTTGATATTGTTTTTCACGTTTAAAACCTCAAGATCTTCTGGAGCAAATGCTGTAATTTTTTGCTTTTTTATGAAAATAAATTAATTTTACAGCCCTTTTAAATCCGGCGATCTTTTGAATCACCCTTTATTATTTATTTAGAATAGGTGTGCAAAATCGAATAAATATAATATCAAATACACCTTGCAGCTTTTACCCGCTTGATTTTGGCAGACGTAAAATCCGGTTTTGATGAGAAATATGTGGTCATCAAGAACACATCAATTTTCGGAACATTCTGATTGAACCTTTACAAAACCGCTTTCAGTCTTTTTCCATTCAGTTCTTCATGTTTTTTTCCTATTAAATAAATATTATATTACTTCTATATATGCTAAAAAATTACAATAAAACTATATTGCAGACTTAACAAATTACTATGCACTGGTTAACATTGTAAATATAGACACTGACGTCACATTCCATTTGACCAATAGCGTTGCGTTTTAACTACTTTGAACTTCCAGACATTTTTTATTTTTTTTTATTTAAAAAACGGACTTTCAAAGGGCATAATTCTAAAGCAATAAAGTTTATTAAAAAAATTAATCTTTATTAAAATCACAAGCATATTATTTATTAAACTTATCGTGATGTAGTCAGTTAATTGGATTTTTTTGTAGATATTTGCCAAATTCGTAAAAAAATAATATTTATAATTTGAAAAAAATTTAAAAAAATAACTAATCTCTTAACCACAAATAAAATAATGCAGGCTTAACTCAAATCTGTTAAAATTATTGCATGTACTATTTATTTGTATTATACAAAAATATTTAAAAATGTACAGACTAATCTAGTAATCCTCACATTTAAAAACTGCTCTAATGGGATAGAAAGGAATTAGAAAAAAAAACAACACTTTTTGTTAGTTTGGTATGGCTGATTTATGCTGCCCTAAATGTTTATTTCGAAAGAGTTGTAATAAAAATAAACTAGGAGCTTTAGTTTCTATTTCGACTAAACTAGATTTAGAACTTTTCTTTATATTAAAGTGGTGATGTGTAAATATACTTGCTGCTGTTTATTAATAAATTAAAAATTGGATCTTTAAAATACAAACTATTAAAACATTTTTGATTTTACATCAACTTGGTCCAAAATAATTTTGTAATAAAACACACGTTAACGGCAATTATCGACTTTGCCTTTATCTTAATATTATTAAATTACTTTAAGGTATGTTTTTATGTGAAAAAAAATGATATTACTTTTTTATCATTAATAAAATATAAAAAATACTGTAGTCATTGGCCCTACTTGTTTTAGTGCCCCGTACCTAAAACCAAATACTTAATAGGGGTACTTTAAGTACGTTGGTTTAATGAAAAAAAAACCTAACCATTTAATCCTAAATTAAAAAAATTATTAGGAATTAAAATATAAAAGTATCACTTATTTTAAACTTTGGCCACTTAGGATATATCATCCTTACACGTCATATAAATGGGATATTTTGAGTGTAGCTATCAAGAATTTACTTTTAAATAAAGAACATTAAAAGAAGTATGGTATCACGTCAACATGTATTTTTCATAAATTTAATACTGTTTGCTTTATGATAAAAAAATAAATTCATTTGTTTTCATTTAAAATCATATAATAGGTGCTACAATAAACGAAGAAAAAAGAAAAGCTATTATTTTAGTACGTGATCCGAATTAAAGGTGGCCTTCTGCCAAACGGTTAAAAACGATTGTTTTACTAAATGTAATATGTAAACAAATATATTGCCAATGGGTTTTTAAAAAATTATGCTCAATTATGCTATGACTACTTAAATTTTTCTTTTTCTTTTTCTTTTGGATACTTTCTGTATAATATTTCTTATTTTTTATGCTACGTGACAATACTTATAAGCTACTATTTTTTTCTTTAATTTAATAAATTAAAATTGTAATAATTTTTACAATTTTAAATTTTAAATTTTTTTAAATTGCTTTATTTATAAAATTGATTTAAAAAAATTAGATTAAGATATACTGTCATGTATTAGTCTTGCCAATATTTTTTTAGGCCCATTTGCATTACATACTGTATTTATTTTATAGTTTAACTCCAATCTTAGACTACGTCAGAATAAAGTATGTTGCATTAATTACAATATTTTAAAAGTTTATATTTTTTATTGAAATTTCTATGGATTAGTTAAAAAAATATATATTCCCGCTGAATGATTTCTAGATCAAAAATAAGACAAAAATGTTATATAAACCTAGATCCAAAACGGCCCAATTTTTAAGATACAGGGTGTAAAAGAAAACGTTTTAGATTTGGAATTTTATTTTTATTTTTAGTTCGGGTGTTTTGATTTAAATAAAACTTTTAACAATTAAAGCATTTACTAATATACACTTTCTGATAATAAACTTTTGTTGCTATTATGAACCAATGATGTAGCTTTGGGCAATTTTATTATTTTTTTACCATTATTTTGTCGTAACTTCTTTAGTATTAATATCATTGATAATTTGATGTATGTTTTCAAATTTCTGTTTAGTTGAATAAAAAAGTTGTTCATGAATTAATTCGATAAACTTAACGACTTTTGAAATAATCTAATTTTAAACTTGCGTGGTACGAAAAGGGTAAACAATTATATATATATATATATTATATATATATATATATATATATATAATAATTATAATAATATATATATATATTATATATATATATAGTTTATATATATATATATATTATATATATATATATATATATAAGAGTGTCTACTTTTTGCAAAAAATCCATAAAAAGGTGATTAAATGCATGTGTTTGAGCAAGGCGTGAAAAATTTAAAACATTTTATTTTTAATTACAATTGTCTTTAATTTTAAATGTTTTTTCTTGCCACGACAGTTTAAAATTATAATATCTTGAATACCGTTAGGTTTATCAAGCTAAGAGTACTATTTTATGCATAATTAGGCGAAAAATAAGAATCATGTACCAAATTATTAATAACGTTAATATCAAAAATGTTATGACAAACAAAATCATAAAAAAATGAATACAACTGCTTGAACCACTATAGATAATAGTATTAAAAGTTTATCATTGAAATATATATTACAGTCAATGTTTTAATTGTGCCAAGTTTTATTTGAATTAAAAATTTGATTTCAAAATAAAAAAAAATCCCAATTTTAATTTTATTTTTACACTCCGTATCATAAAAATGAGGCCGTTTTGGATGTATTTTCATATAACATTTTTCCCTTATTGTTGGCTCAGGAATCTCCTCTGACAAATCACTAAACCTGAAAAACTACTTAACCTATGAAGATAAAATGTGGCACAACAATAGACTAGGAGTGTGAGACGTCCGTTAAGAAAGGATTTTGGGAAACTCCCCCTCCAGAGGGGTAAAATGAGAAATGAAAGTTAATATCAAACTTTGTTATCTCTGGACTTAGCAATCTAAAAATTGATGTGTAGGCTATTAATTAAGATTAAAAATGATCTGTTTTAACATTTTTAAAATAACATCGTATAAAGGAGGAGGGGTTATATTGGGGATGATAATTATATAGAAAAATAGCAATTTTTGAAGTTCTAAATATGGAAGTTGGTAAATAGCCTTTATTCCCTGAGAGTTCAAAAGGGACGATAATAGTTTGCTTAAAAAATTCGTGGTAACTCACTTACGAAAATACGATAAAATAAAAAAAATGCTCAATAGCACTACTCGCGCTACGCCAAAGAGTGTGCGATGAAAGACAGAGCTCGGGGAGCGTAATGTGATGTGATGCGATAAAGTAGGCGGGGGGGAAACAAAACAGCCAATATCGTGCATTCCACGCACAAAGATGCTAGTTTAATAAATAAGCCCAAAGACTTTTTCCAAAAATTCTGTCCTAGAACTGGTTTCGTCTTTTAACCTCTTCTATCATTTTTTAAAATTTTATATTAAGTTTCTTAAATTTGCCATCTTAACAGTTGCCACATTGTATTGTTTTTTAGATTACTGAATATGCAAAACTAATTGCCAAAAAAATTTTTTTAAGTATGCTAAAAACATAAAAAAAACATTTGTCTTAAACATGTTTGGTCACCCTAAACAAATATACGTTTTTTGTTTTTTCTTGATATAAAAAACGAAACGCTTTAACTTGTGACCAGCATAAAATTAAAAAGCCTGTAAACCAAAATAAAGTTGTTCAACCAGCTAGACGTCTCGACATGGTGTTTAACCCGGCGGGATTCTCAGGCGTTAATAATTAACATTTTAAGCGTCCGACCGATGCATCTATTACTATTCTGTTGCCGCATTTGCGCTGGAAATTCTCTGTTGCGACTAAAATAAAATTGAAAATGCTTTAACTGGTTTGCTGGTATTAGTGAACTTTTAAAAACATATTTTAAAAACTAAAGCTAACCCTAATTAAATATATTTTTTGGTATTTTTTTATCTTAATCTTATTATGGCAATAAATATTATTTCCTGTAACAAAAATGCAGAGTGTTCTCGCTAAAATAACCTTTTTTGACAGCCTACGAAGGCTTGTATAATACCTAATTCCCGGATACCCGTAAGTACAGGATTTTTGAATATTTAAATCACTTTTTTCCAGTTCTGTCACAATTTCCAAGTATCGAATTACGCAGATATATCATTTCACTAAACCTTCTACACAACGCAGTTGTGTTACCACAGACTATATTCAAACAGCTACTACCTCTAAACTACTCTCCAGACACTGTAGGTCTGGGTTTAGTTTATTACCGTGGCGCGAATCCACAACCACACTCAACGACGAACTGTGTTTACTGTCTGTCACCCATCTATTTACTGACCGTACCCAGTGTTGCTTATCGTCGCTGATCTCACGGGTAGAAATTTTTTACGCGACAAAGGCTTCTTTGTTTTTTAAATGCAACTATAACATTAATTTCTTTTCTGAAAGCGGAAATAAAATTTTAATTAAAGTGTGCGCAATTAAATGAATTGCTAAAATTTATAATATTTTTTGAAAAAAAAGGTTTTTTTTGTAAACCCGGCTGTAAATGCCGAAGTCGTTAGGTCGTCAAATAATCCTGCAACTTCGCCATAATACTGCCACATTTTCTCCTAATATCAGGTGTAAAGTCAGTTTTTACAGATTTTTCTTTGAGCTTAAAATTACATTAAAAATAAACCTATTTCCGCGGTCTTTTATGGTTTTGTAAGAAACGAACACAAGCTTTCGAAATACCGAATAAGGTTTACGTGAGTTCCATAACCTCTCAGAATAGTAAAGTTTACGATGTCGAATAATAGGGTCTGTGTCTTATGAAACGTGCAATGCGGGTGACTGCGGAACTCTACAGCCGACAATTAAATCAACTAAGCGAGGAACTTAATCAAAAAAGGGCATCTACTGGGAAAGGATGCATGAAAGTCATACTGCTGCATGACAAGCTCTACCTTCTTAAACTTGGGGGGATGAAAAGTTTTCCCGCACCCGGCATATTTACCTGTCTAAGCCCCATCCGACTACCGCCTGTTTCGGTCAATGCAGCACGCTTTAGTATATGTACAGATTAAACACTGGACGATGTGCGTAAAGGACCCCGCAATTTTCTTATGAAATATGGGTTTTGGTCAATTCTTCTCAAACTTTGCAACCCGCTAATCAAAAATCTTTATGGGCACAAAACCCGAAAAACTCCTAACCCTCCCAAAATTACCCTTAAAGGTCTCCAGAGAAAGTCCCCAGTGACTTTTAAGGGTGATTTTGGGGGAGGAGCTGGGGGGATTTTAGGATTTTGGGCCCGTGGAGACTTTTGATCAGGGTGTTGAGAACTGTCACTATGCAAAGTTTAAAAACAATTGACCACAACCCATTTTCCATAAGGAAAATCCCAGTGACTTTTAAGGATGATTTTAAGGGAGAGGGGGTTGGGGAGAGTTTTCGGGTTTTGTACCCGTGTAGACTTTGGATCAGCGTGTTGAAAATTATAAGTATGCAGAGTTTAAAAAAAAATGACCGAAACCCATTCTCCATAAAAAAAATTGCGGGGTTCTTCATCGATGATTTTATAGCATCGTTACAAGTTTTTTTCGCAATGGCATTCGTATGTTACCTAAGAGATTGCGTAAGGTTATAAAAAAGGATGGACAGTATTTTCAAGAGCAATTTTGTTGTTGTTTACTTTTTTATATTAAATAAATTTGCTGTAAAAATCAGGTTAACAAAATTATACAGGTACAAACATACGTTTTCTGCAGGCGAACAACGTGTAGCCAAACGATTCGGCTTTTTAAAATTACTCTTACCAATAAAAAGACTATTAAACTGTAGATGTAGTATATTTTAATACGTCTGCAGTTTACTACATGTGTCTAATTGTCGATGAAATTGTCCAGACGTAGTATTTATTCTTAAACTGCTTTGGTTTATAAAGTTGTATTCATATCTGTCCAAAGCTATGTTGTTGTCCATTGTTAATATTACCTTTTAGACGTCTTGTAGTAATATTTTGCATCACCTACACAAACAACTTATTTATATTCATCATCTGTACAACTCCAAACGTTATAAATCATTCTGCGTCTTTAGTTTACGATTCGTAAGCAAGCTCTAGGCCGATCCTACCCGAATACTTCCGTATCATTTGGCTATCCTTTGTGCATCTACCCAAACCGTATATGCATACTAGAGTGACCGGATCTCATATATGGGGAAAAAAAATGTCGGAATTTTGTTCGTCTGGACCCTACAATACGATTCCCCTTTCCAGATATTGAGATAGCCGAAATTTGAGCTCGAATAAACGAAGTTAACCCGTGCCGCTCGTCGCTCAAAGTTTGAAAAAATTAAAATTTTTGGCCAAAGAGCTGACATATGGAGCCATAACTCCAGAATGGTAAATAATACAAACACGCTTAATATCTTAAAAGAAAGCTAATTTTGTTCTTCAAAATTTATATTCTATACATAATTGTTGTTATTATAAGTCAAACCGAGTTACAACAGCCTTTAGCCCCAAAAACGTGACCTGGTACCACTAGGAGCATACTTCATATATTTTGTTATTAAGTGATAAATTTTGCTTTTTTTGGTATATTTCTGAGTTTTAAGTATATATATAATAAAAAAAACAAGTAATACTTATAAGTCTAATGACATTTTTTATTTTAAAATATAAAAATCAGGTATATAATACATACAAAACAGACACAGAAAAGATACAGACGTAGTACCTACATGAGTTGATAATTTTACATAGTTATCTAATCTATTCTAGAGCTTTTGTTAAAGTAGTTTTTGAAACGTCAGGATATAATGCTCGGCATTTACTTACAACTTGCAGGACATATTGCTTTTGTTCTTCATCTTTTGTAAGAAGGTTATTAAAGTCGATTATTAATTTTACACCACGCTCAGCTATATCATTAACTACTTTTAATGTTTTGACAATTTTTAATCCTTCTTGGAAGTCATTATTTTGAGGCCAGGTGTTTGGATGTTGTCTTAGGAAATCTGTTTTTATATTG
Source organism: Listronotus oregonensis (assembly GCA_019359885.1). Lineage (NCBI taxonomy): Eukaryota > Metazoa > Arthropoda > Insecta > Coleoptera > Curculionidae > Listronotus > Listronotus oregonensis. The sequence goes on from JAHBCN010001387.1 coordinate 54,735, forward strand.
AATCGGTCAAAGAAGGTAAACGTTTCTTTGGTAAGTAAATTTACCAATCCTCCATCAACTACCTCTTTTAATTTTTCTTTACTAACTTTTGGATTTACAACCCTAACGTGCTCTGATGGTTCATCTGTGCTACTGAGCAATTTGTTAGCCATTAACAACTTTTCATCGTCTGTAATGGTGGGATCAAAAAACGATAATCCCACCAACTCTGCATTCAAATACCACAAATGATTCGAAAATTTGGTCAGAGCTATTTCTGCAATGTCGTTGTCACATTCTTTATAGTCTAACAGACTATGCAAAATACCTAAATCTTGCTTTGGTGCAAGATAAGCTTTTGGAGCACTAAACCAAGCTTGACAATAAATTTTAACTAGGAAAACAGAAATAGCACGCACAGAACTTTCTTCTTCTTTAGACATCTTAAATTGACGACGAAAAATGAATATTTTTAAGCAGTAAATAGCCTTTGCCATCCACCTAGCGTGATGAATGGCTCCTGGAGTTCTAAAACCCACAACATTGCCGTCTAGTGATCCAACAAATACGAGAACCAACTGCAATAGCTCCTTGTAGTCATCTCTGGGTGGCTCTCAGTTAATTTGGTCTTGAATTCAGCAGTAACATTTGCAATTACTTCTGGAGTTAGCTGCTTTTGTATTAGATTGTCACTGATACCTATGTCGTATTTTCCTTTGTCCACCTTGGGCCACGCAGTAAGGAATCTCTTAAAAATGTCTGGATGAGGTCCAGTGGTTGATCCCATTTTTGTGTCGAATACGCCTCTTAACAGAATTTCCAAGATATGGTGACGGCAAGCTAGGTATAACAATTCTCTTCCTAACATTTGCTCCAATATGACGCATGCTCCTTTGAGTCTTCCCGTGTTGGATGCTGTCGTGTTGAAGCACATCGCCTTGACGGTGTTGGAAAGACCCCATTCATGTAGACATTCATATATGGCTACGGCTTGCCCCTCTCCAGAGCTGTTTGCTGTTACAGGAACTCCCAGCAGCTATTCCTTTTCGCCATATGAAATAGCAATAGCTATTCGCTCACATTGCTCATTTTTTAAAATAACCGGTAAAAGTTTACCGTCCCAATGGACAACCACGGGCTCTTTTTCAGGTATGTTCACTTTATCAAAAATTTTTTTAGTATATTGTTCTCTGAACATTTGCCTTCTATAATGTAATAAAGTTTTCGATACTTTGTACTCAAGAGGGTCAAGGTTTAGTGCATCTAGAGTAGCTATTAAAATTCTCGTGGCATTTCTGTCGGATACTTTACATCGATCTAACAAAATCGACAGTTTCATGTTTAAAATCTCTTTAACGCCCCTTGCAAATGAAACTTTCATCATCTTGCTCTCAGATGGGCCTGGATCTTCTACAGCTTCTTTAGGGATGTCCATTTCCTCCAAGCTCTCAAGTTCCTGGTGGATGCTGTCCTCTTCAGTGTCTTCTTTTTCTTCTTCTTCTTCGAACTCGTCTTCATCATCCGTCTCTAAGAAGCAACAAAAGAAAGAGAAAAAAATATAAAAACTTGTCGTTTTAACAGAAGAGTAATAATACATAGGTACTAAATTACCTACTTCTAATTATTAATAAGTATTATTTAAAAAATATCTATAATATATTATTTATCTATTTTTAGAATATTATTAATAAAAAAAAAACTCACCAATATCAAAAGTTCTTTCTTGGATTTGTCGGTTTATTTTTGCAAGTTCCTTTTGAGCCTTGATTTCTTCAGCTCGAGACAACTTGAGATCCACTCCAGTCATGGAACCTGGGCGGCCCTTCTGCCTCTGTTTTACGAGAAACGCCTTATCTTCTTCCGATTTCATCAGAGCCAAGGCATCTTGTTGAGCAATATCAAAGAGATCGTCCAACTTTTCAACAAACTGTTTAAATTTGTTCTTAACCGCTTCCGATGTTTTCTTCCGATCTTTTTGAAGAGTTCTCCACTCGGCGTGAAGTTTTTCTAGCTTAGTAATTGCATCTTGCTCATGTTTAGTCGGAATTCGAGCTTTCTCCCAAAAAATGAACACTTCTCGTATGGCAAGTTTTGCTGATTCTCTTACAGTTAATTTCACAGTACGTAAATTATAAAATAAAGCACACAAAACTTGACGATTTGAGGGTAGTTTACAACCGGTGATCTGGTGAATGGGATAGCCCACAAGAAATATCTTATCCTTGGTCCGGCTTTGTACACCTGATGTGGATGCCATTCCAGAGTTTAAAAGGTAAATAACAGTTAAAATATATTACAAACTTTAATTTCAATAAAATGTTTTCAAATGTCTTTTAAAATAATACTATAATAGTTTTAAAAACAATAACACACACTTGGAAAATTAAAAAAAAAAAACAAAAAAACGTTAAAATATCTTCACTAGATAATTGTTTGATCTAACCATCTCAAAGTCACTTTAGAAACTAAACTGAATAAATGAAAGGTCAGTTGTACGCTGAAGTAAAATCACCATCCCTAAAATAGAAATTAGATTTACCCTCCTTTTTACCTGTCAAACGGGTCTTTCTTTGGTAAACTAGTCAGGTAATGCCCATATAATAAAAGATTAAATTTGAACAAAAGGTTCTTTATGTTTGAAAATTGAGTTCCAAAATACTTTTTAACAAAGAAAATGTTAAATCCGAGACACATAATGTACAAACCCGTAAAATTCTCAGAATACTCCCAAACGAGCTCCTACTGGTACCTGGTTACGTTTTTGGGGTCAAAGGCTGTTGTAACTCCGTTTGACTTAAAATATTAACAATTATGTATAGAATATAAATTTTAAAGAACAATATTAGCTATCTTTTGAGATATCAAGCGTGTTTTTATTAGTTACCGTTCTTGAGTTGTGGCTTATTATGTCAGCTTTTTGGCCAAAAATTGGGATTTTTTCAAACTTTGAGCGACGAGCGGCACGGGTTAACGTCGTTTAATCGGCCTCAAATTTCGGCTATCTCAATATCTGGAAAGGGGAATCGTATTGTAGGGTCCAGACGAACAAAATTCCGACATTTTTTTTCCCCATATATGAGATCCGGTCACTCTAGCAATTATGTATAGAATATAAATTTTAAAGAACAATATTAGCTATCTTTTGAGATATTAAGCGTGTTTTTATTAGTTACCGTTCTTGAGTTGTGGCTTATTATGTCAGCTTTTTGGCCAAAAATTGGGATTTTTTCAAACTTTGAGCGACGAGCGGCACGGGTTAACGTCGTTTAATCGGCCTCAAATTTCGGCTATCTCACTATCTGGAAAAGGGAATCGTTTTGTGGGGTCCAGACAAACAAAATTCTGACATCGATTTTTTGCGGTCACCCTAATGCATACTGGATGACAAGGAAATAACTACCAAGCCTTTTATTTTGTCGAATAAAAACTTTTTGCTTTCAAATTTAAAAATATTATTTCTGTGAAGTGGCGTGAATTTTGATATTTTAAATGGAACACCTTGTAAGTTTCTTAAGATAATTTATTAATGTTGGCCGATGCCTATAGAAAATAAAATTCAGGTTCTTAAGCTGGCCATAAGCCTAATTTGAAAAAAAAGCTTAGAATAATGCAGACAGAATATATTTGATCAATACTATACTGAGGCATTAAAAATGTTGGACAGTTGAATGCCTTAAATACCCAATTTTTTTGATATCGCAAAAAAATCATTACTTACCTTTACTTACTTATCAGCGACTAAATTGCTTGCCAGAAGAAAGAGCATTTTAGTTAAACCTTTAATATCTTTTTTACCATTTTGGCGCATTTAAAAGCTAAGTTCTGGCTGACTTAGTCTCTATATACTTAGTTTTAATGAAAATGCTAATAATAAAAAAATGTACTTTTCAGATTTTTAGGGTAGGGAAACTAGTTAATTTCAAAACTTTCTTCATAACTTTACGGCACATTAACTTTTCAACGAACTAGTCATAAAACTTTTGCGTTACTTGAACGTCGCAAAAGTTGCTCGTACATCAAGCATACATTTCTCTTATTTTATCTATCACAACATCCTTATGATTTAGAGTTCTAAGAGCAATCCGAATAAACTTTTCTGTTTGTTTGTGTGCTTACATTTTATTTTTCTCATATAACTTAAACTAGGTGCTTTTAAATCTTTACGTCGCATAGCTACATATGGTGCAAAATTTATTTCAATGTACTTCTTTCTGTACGTTTTTCACATAAAAAAAAACCTAACAAAATTGTTTTGCATAAACCTCTCGGGCAACCGGGTAGTAAATCACTTGTTATTTACAAATAAATTGATTTAAAATTATGAATGATTTCTTCTGCAGATGTATTTTTTTTTTAATTTCGTTATTATATTCATTGAAAACTTGAAATTGGTAATTAAATTTTTATTTATAAATATAATATATTTTGGACTCTTTAACCAATTTAAATTAAATGTTTTATTTGTTTGTATAAATTTTATGTTTTTTTTTCCAGGTCCGTCAACGTGGTCTAAGTACCGAAACTTATACTAGCGATGGCGCTTTAAAACTGGATCTGTTATTTTTGGAATGGGTCGGAACAGATATATTTCGATAAGTTTTCATGTTTTGATAACTGTTCCAATTCATTTCGAGCCTATGTAGACATCGTAGCGACTGCATCATAAGCGTCGTTCGATGTTTGTTCTCCCCTCCAGCCCCCCAACTGTTTTCTTGTTTGTGGCGGCAGCAAATAGATGGCACCTAAAGTAGGAAAATGTTTGTATATTTTTAAATAAAATATCTACTAAAAAATATTAAAACTAATTACCCTTTGAAATTGTTTTATAAATTACTGTAATGTATAACTGGAAACAAGTATGGTTCCAAAATAGCCCGGAGCAAGTATGGTTCTGAAACAGATCGAACTAACTTTGCTTCCAAAACAGTTTAAACTGGAGCTATTTTCTCGAAACAGATATTTTTATGAAACGGAAGAAGTTGTACTTGTTTTTTTAAGAAATCCTGTTTCGATAATTCCTACTTTATACAAATAACTTCTACCTCTGAACTACCCCCTATTAATGTCTGTTTAATGTCATCCCGACAAGACCTGTTTTAGCGTGGAATGCAAACCACACCCAACGGCACACGGTGTTTATTGGTGGTTACCCATTTAATTACAAACCGTGCCTGGTATTCCTTAACTTAGCTGATTTCACAGGAAGCGGTGTTTGGACGCGACAATGATTATGCATCGTATATTTACATATTATGCAAAAGATATTGCATTATTTCTTTGTAGCTTTAATAAGAATTTAGTTAATTTAATATTATACGTTAAAAGAAATATGTAAAAAGTAATTACCTATTATACGTATTGTTACTTAGTACTATAAAGTTCATAATCAACTTTAAATAAATGCTCGAGCGATGCGCGAAACTATATTTAAAAAAAATTACAAAAATTTTATGGACTTTAGTAAAAAAATGTCTACTTAGTCTAAGTTGATATAAACAAACTCCAGTGTGACGATTTTTAATAAACTAATTACGCAAAGAAGCAAAGTTTAAACACAAGTAGAATTTGAAAATAAAAAAGTAAACAACCGCAAATATTATAAGCATATTCCATTTTTGTATATAATATTTACCATTGGCGGTAAAAACACGATCTTTCTCAGCTTTTTTCGTTTCTTAAAAAAGAACGGTATGATCACTTGAGAAAATTCACAATAATAGTCCTTCATATGGCAAATAACAGAAAGCATATTTCAAGCATTGTTGTCAGATCCTTAAAAAATTTTAAAGTAACCCTCGTAATTATTATTATTTTTTAATTTTTTATTGCTCTTCATCTTAATATTAAAAATACTTTTCACTTAAATCAATTAACTATATTACCTTACTGATAATAATTTAAACAAATAAAAAGTTTGACCCAATTTAATTAAGTAAACTTATAACTAACAGACTCATCTGGCCAATTTGGATTGCAAACAAAATAAAAGTCAGCAAAACAAAGATAAAAGTATGCCTTCAGACGCGAAAATGCCATTGCAGCCACACCAAAGGAATACTTAAGCAAATTAAGTTAACCATCAGTATATGCGAACTATTTACAAGTCCAAATAAAACCTTTGATGCCAAATTGTATAAACCAGAGCGGCATCTTTTGGTAAAACCCTCCAGAATTTGCTGTTAGAGAATTATCCGCGTCCAAAGTAACAATGGCAAATTTGGATTAAATTAATTTTGGTTGTTTGTGTTAGGTATTATTTTAAACGGTGTTGCTTCGGTGAAACTCTAGTTGTTTTGACGCGTAAAATATTTGAAATTTGTGTGTAAATTTGGTGTCACAAGCCATTCATATTTGTTTTAATTTACGTCTTACTAAGTAACATGTATATAAGTCTTAATTAAAATAGGAATATTCTGATAATACTTTAAACAAATGTTAAAAATGCATCGCGTAAATAAGTGATAAATGTTCTGAATTTAATAAAATACTTTCGAATTTAAAATTGCAATTCCACTCATTTAAGCATTAGACCAAGCCCTATTTGTTTTTGTTTTGTTTAATTTTTTTCTATAGTACTACTTTATTAAATGTAAAAAATTTAGAATTAACCGTCACAAAATTACTTTTCTTGGCATGTAGATTATTTTAAGAAGTTTGCAGATAACGATAATGAAGAAAATAGGTTTATAATCAGCGAGGAAGCTAAAATAAACGGTTGTGGTCGGTTTCTTTCTCGCCAAATTAAAGATCTAACTAATTTAAAAAGCATGATTTCAAATTTTCTAATACCAAATATATCATCACTTATGACTTTAATATGCGACTGATATAGTGTAGATGATTTATGAATAAGTATATAGATAATAATAGGTTTAATCCGCTTATATACTGTTTTTTGACAAATTAAAATTTATAAACTTAGACATTTTTAACCGCAATAATATAAGATACTGGGCTACAGAAAATTACCATTTATTTAGAGAAGGAGTTTTCAATAAGGTTGTGGGGTAATGTGTGCTGGTCTAGGAACCCGAATTGTAAGACTCATTTTTTTAACGACCATTAGAGCCGGAATATTTTATATATAAAAAAATATTTATAGAGTATGTTATGTCACCAGAAAACTTAGAAGATTTAGGGAAAAGAATGGCAATTCAAAATATTTCTATTAAACAAGGAAAGAATGCCTTGCAAAAAATTGTGTATAGATATTATTTATGTGTTCAGCAGAATGGTGGCCATTTTAAACATTTGAATTGCGAATAAACATTGGCATTTTTTTCATGTTTAAAATGTTAATGTAAGTATGAAGGAATATTATTTTGTTTTTATTCGATTTTTATAAAAAAAATATTTACTTACAAAAATAATCTTTTTTATGAAAGCCCTTTAAAAAATAGACCATGGCTGCCTTGATATTATATCTAGCAATTATAATGGATGAGTATTATCAGTTTGAAGTAGCTTAAGGTATTTTTTATAACCAATTTTTGATTTTTCGATGTCAGATGTCAGCATCCCTTTTGTGGGTGAATAGATAGACTATTTAACAGTAATATTGGTTTAGGTTTTAAGTTCAACCGTTTTTACAGCAGTTAAATAAAAAAATTGCTCTCTTAGAATAAACACATTTTGAAAATAAGTAAATCTTCGGTTTGTTACATCTAATAAAGTAGTACAACAATAGAACTATTATTATCAGTAACATTTTTTATGTAAAAGGTTAGTGATTTTTCTTTAAAAATAAAATTAGTTTAGAAAATAAGTATTGACTAGTTATTTCAGGATATGACAACACTAAAAAATTTATAAATTTATACTAAAAGCAAATAGTGAGCGGGTGAACAATTATGGGTAAGATCTTGAGACACTTTGAAATTTTTTGTAATTGTCCTTAAAGGACCCCTAAACATAAAAGTCAAGGTCTGGCTAAAGGGTAGCGGCTCCTACTAACCCTTATTTTTTTTTAATTTAAGGGTTGATAGGGGGCCGCTACCCTTTAGCCAGACCTTAACTTTCATGTTCGGGAGTCCTTCAGGGACAATAACACAGATTTTCAAAGTGCCTCATGATTCTACTCAAAATTTTTCACCAGCTCTCCTACTAGTTCGAGAGGTGGTAAACAATTTTAATAGGTTCTTGAGGCATTTGGATTTGTGTAATTGTATTTGAAGGACTTCTAAACATAAGAGTCAAGTCTGGCTGAAGGGTAGCAATCTCCTACAAAACTTTGTTTTTTTTATTTTAAGGGTTGGCCGGGGTCGCTACCCTTCAGTCAGACCTTGACTTTTATGTTTGGGGGTTCTTTAAAGACAATTACACAAATTTTCAAAGTGCCTTAAGTGGATACTCATTTAAATTTATTTCCATTATTATCAGTAAGAAGTAAGGACTAGTTCACCCCTTTAAAAGTCTATATATTTTGTTATCGATACTCCCTAAATGTAAGGAACGACTTCATTAAATAACTTAATATTTGCTTTATATTTTGTGCTCACGTAGACAAAACCAGTTCCAATAACCGCAAGCCTGCCCCTATCTGAAAAGTTTTACCCCAACTTACTGATTATATTATAACGGAGCTTAATATGACGTGCAAGATTAACCTCATGTGTAAAATGGCTCCTTCAGCAAACTTTCTAAGTATAAGTGAGCTTTCTAAAACTTAAGATTCTCTTCCTCAAGTTCGAGTTGTTCGAGTATAGGACCGCCTTGAAAGGTAATTGTATTATTGTTTATATGAAAATTTTCGATTAAACTTTTACCTAAGTTGAAATTGGAAAATAAGGGTTTAAATATTAAAGTGTAGATAGGCTATCCTTAATTAGGTCGTAGAATTATTAGTATCGGTAAAACGATAGTTAAAAATATTTTTTTTCACCATAAATTCTGACAGTTAAAAAGAATTTTAAAATTTTGTATAACATATCTTAACAATTTCTTTATTTCGATTGGACTGGAAGGTGCCGAAAACATTGCTGTTATGAAAGCAAGTGTTACAAAACAATCCAATCACATCTATTCAGTGTTGCTAACAGAAATTATGTGCAGCATATTTATTCCTTCAATATAGGGTCGACTTTAGAACTAAAGCCAGTCGAATATAAACAGCGCAAAAACTTTGCTAGAAAAGAGAAGAGAAGAAAAGAACACAAAATAATAAGTTGGATCCGTTATGCAACAAGAAACCAACCAATATTTACATTATTAAAAAAAATAAGAAAAACTTTTTTAAATTTTAAACTGAAATATTTATTGGCAAAATATATTTATTTATTTACCTATATAAATTAATATATTTTGTTTAATATATATTTCAGTTAAAAATTTTAATAGTTTTTTTTTGTTTTTCCAAATTTTGTGAATGTTGGTTGGTTTCTTATTGCATAACGGGGTCTAGTTTAACAGTAATAATATCTTAAATAATATTTTCAAGCCTTTTTTGCCTTAGATATATATCCAGGAAGGCAATGACACAGTTTTCGTTTGACTTGAGCAATTGCAAATCAGTGGTTTGTCCTTTTTTATCTAAAACGGATCGAAACCTACATTTTTTAACAAGACAACTCCAGAGCACTTATGATCAAAATTATCGTAGACTTTACGAATCACAATAACCGCTTCCTATAACTCCCCAGATCGTCTAATTTTTCCCCGCCTAAACATGTGTAAGATATCGTAGGTCGCAGATTCGATGGTTTTTAATACAATATTAAACTTGCCTATGGGTAAGATCACCTCAAGTGGACCCTCCATTTTTTACTTGACCATAGAATTTAGGTTTATATATTTTTTCATGGAGAAGACATTAACAATAAAGTCCCAAAACAGTTTTTAAAATTTTTATTTTAACAACAATTTTTTTTACAATAAAAAATTTCCGGACTTTTAATTAAAAAATCAATTACAAAAAAAACATTAAAGGTAATTAAATGAAATTTTTAGGATTTCGTGGTTATTTGTTTATTATCATATTTTTATTAACACTTAGAATAAACAAGAGCAAATTTTAATGACTTTTCCTTTAAATAATGAAAAAAAAAAATTATAGTTGAGTATTTAAAAAAAAAAAAAAAAAATCACAGCTCACAATTAGGTTAAATAGTATAAATTTGTTTAAGCGCACTGTCGAGTCAGCGTCGACTCCACTTATTCTTTAATAAATAAAAGTATTATTCACTAAAAAATAATGCTATTTAACACTTGTTTTAATTTATTAAATACAACATGGTTAAAAAATAATAAAAATGGTTTAATTTTTAATAACAAATGACAATTAAAAAATTTATTATTTAAATGAAATAGTACATTATATTTTAGTAACAAGTATATTTTATTTTATTTTATTTAGAAATTATTGTTGCTAAAGTTTTATTCTTTTAAGACAGTCAATTTATATTTTCATATTCAACTTAAATTCTTAATTTACTACAGCCACTCCATTTCTAAATAAAAAGTAAAAAATAATCGTTTGGTTGCTACCTTTATTCATTTAAATGTATAGCTGGATCTGTATTAGAATAAAAATTCAGTGCTTTTTGAAAAAAACATAAAAACTGGCTAAAAAGGTTAAATTTTTACTGGCGGCTGTCTTTGCTTTTTATATGGACTATTTTTACAGACTCGTGCAGGAAGAGGTACATTATGAAAAACAAAGGTGGCCGCTAGTAAAAATCAAACCTTTTAACCTCCTTTTTTGTTTATTTTCTTTTCAAAGAGCACCGAAATTTCATTTTAATACTGATCCAACTATATATTTAAACAAGTAAAGGTAACAACCAAACGCTACTTTTTTATTTAGAAATGGAGTGGCTTTTAGTAAATTAAAAATTTAAATTAAATTATTAAAAATTTAAATTGATTGACTAAAAAAGAATTAATTTTTTAGCAACAGTTATTTCTAAATAAAATAAAATAAAAAATATAATGTTACTAAAAATATGTACTATTTCATTTAAATAATTTATTTGTTGATTGTCATTTGTTATTAAAAATTTTACTTTTGTGGTTATTTTTTTACTAAATTATATATAATAAATAGAAGAAGGTGTAAAATAATATTAATTTTTAGTGTATTATACTCTTATTAATTAAATAATAAGTGGAGTCCACGCTGAGTCTACAATGAACTTAAACGAGCTGTATCATCATAGCGCGGCTCTCGCTCATAAAAAAAATTATATTATTTAAAGTTATTGCGAGCAGTATTTTTTTATTATTTGAGGGATAATTTATTAAAATTTGCATTTGTTTATTTAAATGTAAATAAAAAATATAATTTTATTATAAACAAATAATTACCAAATGTTTAACTGTTTTGAGAATATTAATATTAAAGAATATATCCTAAAAATTTTATTAAATTATCCTAAATGGATCCTAAAATATCCTTAAATATCCTAAATTTTTTTAAATTGATTTTTTAATTAAAATTTGGCAAAATTTTATTTTATTGTAAAAAATTGTTGTTAAAATGAAAATTTTGAAAAACTGTTTTGAAAGTTGATTGTTGATAATGTTTTCTCCCTAAAAAAATATATAAACCTAAACTCCATGATCAAGTGGAAAATGGGGGGTCCACTTGAGGTGATCTCACCCTTATGTTATTGATTTTCTGATTTCGCTGAAAACCTAATCATTTTTTAATTATTATCTGAAATGCATCATAGCATTGTATATAAAAAGATAATGATATTTTTCGGCCACTTAGTACAAATCTTAAGAATATATTTTACAAAAAAATAGGAGAATATATTAAGTCAGTCCAGTGCTTCTCCTTTCAATAAACCTAAGTAAAATAATCCACCAAAATCTAATAGGCCTAAAGGACATTAATAAGGCCACATAAGGATATTGACTTTGCCTTCCAACAGGGCTTAATTAGACCCAAACAAGGCTCATAATCGTATTTGCTTACCCCCTACTAAAAAGGTTTTACTGTTACGACCATACATAACAGGGATGCGTATATACCTGACATGTCGTATTTATTTAAACATAAAAATAAAACATTTGTGTGGTTAATGGAAGCATCAATGTTTTTTTATGTATTAGTACAGGTTAGTTTCTTATAAACATGTTAAAATAAAATTGGATTTTTTAAAATATAACGTTTATGATTTAACCTACATAATACGTGTTTATAATATCATTTTTTTTGGTTCAATTAGGTTATGTTATTATAACATAACTTATTTAAAATGATGATGCATTTAATACTTTAAAACATTAACAAATTAGAACATAAACGTATTCCAGCTTTTTGTAAAATGATAGACTTGCCAGTTTGATAAGCTGTAGCGATGTAAATGGAGCAAAAACAATTTTAAGTAAATATTTTTGAGATTTTTCTTCTTTTAAGACATAAGACAACTTTTGTTACTTTTCCTATTATTTTAAAACAACAAAAAGGACCGTTGGAAAAAAGCAGCAGTCCTATCACAGGAAGTTCTTTGGATTAACCTAAAAAAAAGTTTTTTTAAATATTTAAATGCTAATATCCAGTTGCTTCTAAGAGATAATTGTCAAATGTTAGTTTATAATATTGTAAATAGTAGTATTAATGTGTGAATAAACTCCCTATTACTACACCTCAAACACCCACGGTACGTTAGTACTTAGGGCTTAGCCTAAGTACCATCGTACTGTATACAGTATTCACTTAAAAACAATCAGAAATACTTACTGTTCGAAACGTTGTGAAAAAAATAAATAAAGACAATGAAAGTTGGAAAAAAAGTTTTTATTTAACCTGCAATGTTGTCTAGACCCTTCAGAGAAACCACCTAAGTTGTTTTGTGGGTATGTGGTTCCTTACTTTATTCTTTATACCTTAGGGTAAAACCTAATTTATCTGTTGCAAGTTGCTAGTAAAAAAATACATTTGACAAAATGACCTAAAAATTTAGGAATTTAAAAACATTATATTTTTAAGTCAAAATTTTGTTTTTGGCTTAAAACAATCTTCTATTATTAAATTTATAGGAACTTTCTTCTTATTATTAATTCTGTTTAACATTTGTAATTTTTATTTTGGTATTAAAATAAAAAAAACATATAAAAAAATAATTTCTTAAGAGCGAAAAAGTTTTTCATAAGATAAAACCAATAAAAGAATTTTATCTAAAAGTACCTTTGTAATTTTGCCCAAAAAATAAAAAGAAACTATTTTTTTTACTTTATTAAACCTAAATATATTGAAATGCAAAAAAAAAATAAAACCAATGAAGATTTTAAAATTAAAGTATGTTCGAACTAAGCGAGATAAGAATTATGTTAGAAAAGTAAGTGTTGGTTTTAGTTTTTAAGTGAAAGATAAAATAGAAATTACTTTTGACTCCAAACAAGTTTCCCGAATGATGTATATATTTTTTGGTTCATAAGTATAGGCCTTTTTTATGCCATGTTTGGTAATTTACACCCACTTTGTAAGCGCTAGAGTTTATACAAACCTAATAAGTGTTTTTTTAGTTTAAGATAGAGAGACTTTTAAAAGCAATTATATATTTAGAAAAATTATAAATATACGTTAAAAAATATATTGTTTTATATTATGCGTTTTCCGTTTAAAATTTAAACATAAAAATAAAACATTTGTGTTTGAGACAAAGTTAACTATTCTGCATTAAAAAATATATTATTTATTTATTTATTAATATTAGGCAATTTTTTTTTCTTAAAAACAGTTGAAAATACTGATTTAACTCATTTTAGTCAACAATTATTAATGACCTTACTTTACTTTGCTTTATTTAATATTTGTATATAATTTAAAATTTGTATTTTTTTTTCGAGCAAACATTTTTGTATAAATATAGAAAAACAAATAAAGTATCAAGTACAAAATAAATATTTTTCACTTTCATATCCAAATAAAATAAACAACCGCAAAAATCCAATAGGCCCAAAGGACATTAATAAAGCCACGGAGGGGTATTGATTTAGCCTTCCAACTGTGCCAAATTAGTCCCAAACAAGGCTTATAATCGTGTTTACTTACCCCCAACAGGAGCCATTTTACTGTTACGACCATGGATACATACATGCCTATTATTGAAAATTAAAGGTATAAATAACACATAAATAAATTAAATTTAATACTAAAAAAGTTTTTTATAAGAAAATAAATAAGTATACGTCTTTTTACTAGAAAAATCAAAAATGGTAACAGACCAAACTGCAGGAGTGTACTATACCAGTGAAATTTTTTTTTTTAACTTTTATCCTTTTATTTGATTCTCATGTGTTTTTATGTTATAGCGTAATTACAAACATATAAATGTTATTAAATAATGTTGTTTTAATCATGGCATTATTTTAATAAATATTTAAGATATCGCCAATAACTTCCTAAACATTTTCTATTTCGACTGGAAAGACCTTCCATTGCGCCCCTGGTTGATTCATATATTTTTTTAACAACACAAAAAAACAAATAAGAAATGGATAAAAACATACGAGTTTTTTAAAATTATTTTTACGGGGATGTAATTGCGTTTTTGCTATTACAAATGTTGTAACTCAATTTTTTGAGTTACCACTTAAAACTTTTAAAAACTTTTCTTGTTTTCTTTACTTTAATAATTATAGAACTTTACACATTTATTTTGATGGGTAAAGATGTATGTTTCTTTCTAAAAATATTACTAAAGATTTTAAAAATTTATTTTACTATGAAAAATGTACCTTACTTGCTTGAAATATTATTAACTAGTAACTTTTTTCTAGAAGGAAGCTTTCTGAACCACCAAAAATGGGCGGAGCCATTTAACTCCTGTTTCATATGTTGTAAGAAAAAAAATTGAAACTACCCTTTATTTATTATTTTATTAAATTAATCATTGCTATACAAAAATAATTTAATTTATTGCCGCTAAGGGTACGTTTTCTTCTATGACTCGTAATATATGCCCAACGAGACTTATGAGGTTTTGGACATCATGTATATTTATTTCTCTTACTTTTTGGAAGATTCGCTGCCCAAGTTCTTGTTCGTTTTGTGCTTTTCAGCCGTTATCGTAGACTTTCTGAGCCAATCGAGCCCAGAAAGTTTAAATTGGCCTAGCTTAAGGGACATCAGGTGGGTTATCAATCCTGGGCACATACGGAATATTTCTTGCTTCCAGCCAGTCAAGTGTAGCTTTGGCATAATGTGCCGATGTCAAATCTGGCCAAAACATATAATTTTTATTACCGTGATGTACGTTGATAAAATTAAGAGCAATTTAGTTAAACAATTGCTGATGTAGACCTCGGCATTCACTGCCTCTCCTCTTACATGACCAACAAAAGGCCTGGATACACCTCTTTCCGATATGGCACACCATACCAATACGTTACCTAACCGAAAACTTAGCTTTGGCTTTATATCCAACTTTATTTGGGGTCTCTTCTATATTGTCGGTGTAAAGTCCAGAATTTCCTGGTAGTTCTGCATGGCTAAGGGAGAAATATTTTTTATCATCCATGACAATAGATCTGTTATTCGCGAAGTGAACTCGCCTTAAATTGCGTCAGCACCTGGGTGTTTTTGTTAGCTGAACATCAGTATATTTGGGCCTTTTTTCTTTTTCTGGTATTTTAAACCACTTCTAGCAATATACCGAAAAATAGTTGCGTTGGAAATTCGGAAGCGAGGACCAACCTTTCTGGTGGACTGTCCAACGACATTTTTCCACTCTTTAAACTAATCTTTCCTGCTGAGCATTAGACAACTTCAGTGGTCGACCACTTTTTAGGAGGTTCATACATGAGATTCCTTCTTCACGTTCCCGAACTGTTCGATATATGGTGGATTTCGAAATATTTTCGCTCTGAAAAATCCTTACTATTTCTTTTTTGGGCATTTGCCCAACTGGTTTATAAATACTTCTCTGAATATTCAGCTAGTACGCCATTGCGAAATAAATTTTATCAATTATGACATATTTATCAATATGGTGAAACCATAGCAATTGTAAATTCCAAGAATCACTTGATATACGGCATCCATTTTTCTGCGAAACACTTGGAATTTTTTTCTCAAAACTTTTGTAGCAGGGGTTATAATGTAAATGTCTATTCCTTTTTTATGTTTATGATATTTTAAATAGTTTTTATTTGTAAGTATATCCTCGATAAAATCTTAAGCTTTCTACTCAATTTTAGAAATTTACCTGTTTGACCTTCGACCAGTAAAGTCACGCGATCAAAAGCTACATTGCTTTTTCCGGGAAGTCGTATCAACTGATTTTTAACCCTCCTGAATCAAGGAATGACTCACGCTATTTAACTGGGTCCTTCTTCTGGGGTTAGGCGCTGTGTGCAAAGAGTCCTAAACTGGTGTATTTTCTGTTTGTGTTGTGCACGAAGTATGGTCCAGGAGCCAGTAAAGATTTACCTGACCAATTTCCTTCCAAGCGAAAATTGGTAGAATGCATTAGAGGGTTGTATTAAGCTTCGTGAACGTCAGCTGCTTTTCCGTTGGGACAATGAGCCGTGTTAGCCTTATTAATAATGGCAAAGCAGTAAAATTAAAATAACAACCTTAGTTCACAACTAACTGGTATTTTTATTGTTGTTCATAAATATAAGGCGATAATAAAGTAACAATTTTCAATAATATATTATGACATGGTGCATTTTACGTTAACTGCTCGCTTGAACATGAAAAAAAATGCTTTCAATGATTTTCTTTTAACTAGAAAATTTACTTGGTGATAGCTTATATGCAACTATGGATAAATATATATGTCAGCTGGCTGTATCTCGGTGCAAAAACGGTCAGCTGATACTTGAAAAGTTATAACATAGAAGTTAGGCGGGAGCATCTATCGTCTATTTAAACGCATCAGCTGACAGCGTTTTCTTCGACCTACCGCTGGCTAAAGTATCATCTGACGGTTTTTGCACCGAGACAAGCCAGCTGACATCAAATTTATCCATATATTGCATATAAGCTATCATCGGGTAATTTTTTGGTTGAGAGGAAATATTGAAAGTATTTTTTTTGTGTTCGAGAGACCAGTTAACGTAAAATGCACCGTGTTATAGTCAGCTGATTTGTTTTTTCTTTAAGATATTGGATTAGCTACATTTTAACAAGTTTTTAGTTGAAAAGAAATGAGTAAATATGCTGGGTGGTGAATCGTCGGGCGGGATATAGGAAGTCCCATGTAATTTTTAACGGGGTCAAATATTGGCTTTCCTAATTATTTTTGACTAAAATTCTGTTGAAGTTTATTGAGGAGCATGCAAATCTACGTTCATTGTAAATTTTTTTTTTTGGTTACACCGTAATACATTTTTAAAAATTGTTACTTTATTATCGCCTCATATTTATAAACATCAATAAAAGTAACAGTTCGTTCTAAATTAACATTGTCATTTTAAAATTACTGCGTTGTCATAATTAAAAAGGGTACCGCGGCTCATTGTCCCAACGGAACCACAGCTGACGTTTACGAAGCTTATATTACAACCCTCTGATGCATTCTACCAAAAAATAATTGACCAAATTTTTAGCTGACTTAGAAACTAGTATTCTCCAATGTCGGGGGATTGATGCGCGCGCAGCGGATAGCATCAGAACTAACAGAAACCGGATATGCGCAGTAGCAGTAGCAGTTCTTGGCTGGACCGCCCTTAATTTTTAATTTGCATTGATTTAAAATTAAAATTACTTTTTTTTTGGAATATCTAGGGGCTTTGACCCCGACATCCAGATTTTCCACTGACGAAGTCTGAAAAGGTCAACGCTGACGACTTGAACCTGTAGAAATTAGGGCAAAAAAAAAGAAAGAAAAAATCTTCAAGTATTCCATTTTATTTAAAAATTTATGATATTCTAAACAGTTTTTATTTGTAAGTGCCTAATAAAATCTTAAGCTTTGTACTTAGTTTTCGAGATTTATAAAGAATCCCATGTCACTTTGGTTTTATGATATGCTAAAAGGTTTTTGGTTGTAGTTACACATAAAAAATTAGTTTAAAAGAACCCCCACAATTTAAAATTTATATCGACATATATTCGTTAATTGCTTTTACGTGCTTTTAACATGTTTCAAGGATTAAATTTACTTTAAAGATAAAAAATACATATTTTTGTCCAGCCAAAGTTTTTTTTATTAAATCACCATGTACGTTTTTAGGTTAATAATTGCCTAATGTAAAGTAAAAAATGTAAAAAAGATTTTTTTTCAAACTTTTTATTAAACTTAAATTGTTAAGAAAAATTTTGCTTTACAAAGGCGCTTTTAAGGATTTTAAAGTTTAATATTTTAAATAGTTTAAAAAATTTAAAGGACATTTTAACTTTATAAAGTATTATTAAAATATCTAAGGAATAAGGAGACTTGTCTAAAACTTCTTAATATTTGTCTCTCAATATAAAAGTTTGATCGTGGAACAAGCAAGTTTCTCGAAACTATAAAGAGCAGCCTCTTAAACTAAATAAATTAAATTATTTTTGCTAGCATTTAAGTTTTATACCAAGATGGGGGGATAAAGAGATTTTGTAATTTGGTTACACAAAAAAAAGTTATATGTTTTTTTTTTCTTACAAATTGCCATAATATTCATTATTTTGTTGGGTTTAAAAGTAAAAGGAATAATTTACTATACATAATATTCTTATGTCATTACATCTTAGTTTAAAATATTGTTGAGTTCGTTTTCATTACCTTTAATTATCTAAGCTGCATATTCTTTAACCCATTGGTTTTTTTTCTTAAGCTATACATTTACTTATTTTTTTTGTTATCAAAATCCTTTACTATTTCCAAAATATTTTTGCAAAATTTCTTCAGTGGATGCAAAAAGACCCAAAAATACGTATTTTTTTACTTAAGACTGTTTTTGATGTACTAGATGGCGCCTTTTCGATTGATTTTCGCAGTATTGGGAAAACTATAAGAGAGGGACAAAATCTGATAGCAAATTCTTAAGTTCGATTTTCAAAACAACTGCAACGGCGAAAATAGATCGCGGCTAACTTGATTTATGTCGAAGATACATTATGTTTTTTAAATTTAGATGATTATAGCACGGCAAGTTTGTGTAAAATTTTTGTTGAATGGTAAAATCGTTTTCAGTTTATCTTTATCGGTTACACTTTAAAAATGTAATGCAAAATTGCTTCTTTTTAAAAGAGATATCCTGTACATTATTTTAATATTGCAACGATTGGTTTCAAAGCCAATTTTTATTTTACTAACGCGTTCTTAGTTATATAAAATTTAAAATAAATAAAAAAAAGTGCATTTGGCTAGTAATTAAAAAATAATATTTATTATGTTCATAAAAGCAAATAACTTTAAAACTGATGATTGTATGGCACTGTAGATTTTATGCAGGGTGTTAAAAATTTAAATCTTATGAAGATTTCCTAAATTGTTATAAAAAAATCAAAATTAATATAAAGTGTGGTATTAATAGTATGGGAATTTTACAAAATAGTTAAATATTATACGGGGTGTCCGATTTTAAAAAATAAATTTTTGGGTTGTATCTTTAAAACCGTAACTAACTAAAAAATAACTTAGCTAGCCATAGGATTCTATGTAAAATTCTACATAAATATGCAATTTACCATTTTTTTTCTATCTTTACTGATAACCGAGATACTTAAACCGAGAGTACTTAAAACGTAGGAATTTAAAAAACTTTATGTATCTCTGGGATAAATCGAGTTAGCCTGGACCTTTTTTACTGCCGTCAGACTTGTTCTTGTAGTTTTTCCAATACAGAGGAAATCCATCTAAAAAGACGCCACCCTGTACATTAGAGGTTTGGTCGGTATTATTTTTTTATTTAATAGCAAAAAACATGATATTTAGATACATATACATTATATTTTTAATAAAAAAGGTATTTTTTTGCTTTTTAAAAATGCCAAATGCTTTTAATCCACATTTAAAACTTTTTTTGGCATCTCTGCTACTCTGATGGGACCCAATTTTAACTAAATTTGTTATTTTTCTTAAACCATATCTTTAAAAAAAGTTGGTTAAAATTATGATACCACATTCCACATCAAAAATGTTTGTATATATGGCAGGTAAAAGATTTTAATTTTTGTATTTAGTATGCTCTTATTTAGAGTACATACTATAATAAATTTTAAAATTTACTGTTGACGCGACGTCATACTTATTTCAATATCCTGTACCTAAAAGAATATACTTTAGAGCAACAGTTTATATACGTTGGTCAATTACCCAACAGATATGTTCTAGATTAGAACACAGCTTTCAATATCTTGTTAACATAAATCCTTGCTTAAACGAAAACGTAGGAATCATACTACGACCAAGTCTACAGGGAGTCCGTAAGTTGTAGGAGATTTAGAACACTTGTAGCACTCAATGTAAAGCACATTATCAACCCATTTAATATTGGTACGGTCGTACCTTTTCCTTCCTCACAAGGTAGCCTATTCAATAATAGGCTGCCTAATAAAGAAAATAAGGCTACGCCCTAACCAAATTAAGGAGGCCTTACTGACTCTAGTCTCACACTGGGAACTGCCAAACCACGGACTCCCCGATTCTCGGTACGTTTACCTATTTATACGATTTTTTTAAAAATTATTTTTAATACCTCCTACAGGTAATCGTGAAGATCGTGACCCACGTTGTATGGGTGACTATAACTTTACCTTGACTTTTAAATATTGTTGTTTTATTTCTATATAAGTATATGTTAAACGTTTATAATTCTTAATATTAATGCTTTGTTTTTGCTCCTATATAAAATGTTTATAAACCTAATTTAGATAGAATACCACACCGAATACTATTTTTTGATTATTTACAATATTATGGGTCGCCAAAAAAGGTTTAAATAAATGGTAACTTTATTTTTTAATTTAAATTTCATTTAAGATTTAAGAATTAAGAGTACCGCATGCCGCATAATCACAACTTTCTAGAAGTAAATATGTTTTTTTTAAATTTTAAAAAGTTTTGACTAATATTTTTTTTTGTATTTTTACTCCTAAACCTATTTTTTGACTAATCTACCAAAAAAGTTTTGTTAGGTATCGTCATAACCAAAAATCCCATTATGACAAAGTTTTAAAAATTGAACCACAACATGCAGTTAAAAAAAATAAAAAAGACAATAAAGATAAGACACAATTTGTGGATTTGAAATATTAATTTAATTAAAAAAATTAAACTATGGTGGTAATAAACAAGGTACAAGTCTTTTAATCAAGCAGTAATACTACCTATTTTAGAAACATACTAGATTCTTAATACAATCTTTTAAGCAAGAGCTAAATGTTCTTTAAAAGTAATTTAATTTCTGCCTTCAAGACGCTGCTTTCATTTCAATATCATAGCAAAACTTTGCACCGCCATAGGTCCTTATAACAAGATAAAACTTTTATATTAGGCGACAAATATTAACAAGTTTTTAACAAGTATTCCTGTCTTTTTGATGTTTTAATAATCTGTTATTAGATCAAAGCGTGCTTTAACAAAATATTTTATATTTTAAACTTTAAAGTGTTTTAAGGATTCTTCTACAAAGTGTAAAAAAGCAAATAATATATTCGTTAGGGTTCTGTAAGGATAAACATATTAAAAAATATATATTAAACGCCGCTTCTGTTGTGTAATAATAAATATAAAGTTATACTTTTTAGAAAGGTTTTTTTACATCTTGTTAATATAAACTTGGGAAATTGTATTTTGGTAATCATTTATTCAGATGATAAACATCACCATAAGATTTTCTTGGATAATTCAAAAAGTAAAAATAATTCATAAAATTGTCAAAAAATGCATAGATTTAAAAAAAATCTATTATTAAGGAATGATGCCTGAGTAAAATATAACAATGCTTGTAGGTATGTTCTATAATGTTGTGGTGGATTTATGTTTTGAAAAGTTCTTGTTGGCTATACCCACTAAAAAAGTGAGTGTTAACCTAGCCCTATTGACTCTTATAAAATAAAGGAACGCCTGAAATAGAAAAAAAAATTCCTTCTACAAATGGCAACTCTGCGACCGAATCCAGATAAACCTAAATAAAAAATAAAATAAAATTTAACATTAAAATAAGAAAAAATTTGATACAAAATTAAAGAAATTCGGCAAAATTTAGTTATATTTTAGGATGTTTTACCTGGCAAGTGTACCCAACAAAAACCTATTATCAGATATTTTGTCTTTTCTCCATACAATTTTATATATTTTTATATTTTTTTAGATTTTAGTCTTAGTTCATTAGAAGGCTTTTTAATTTTTTTATGCCCGAAAAACGATGTCACCTTTATTAATTTTTCATTATTCACAGGTTTATAAGTTAAATGGAATAAGCATGTATCAGTGTATACCCTGGGATCTATGCCAAGGTGGTCCTTCTGATAAGAAAATATTTTGTTTTTAATTAAAGACATTTTTGTCTGATATAGATTTTATTTACAATATAATCAATTTTTTTATAGCTAAAAAATACTTTTAATGGACCATGACAAGATATTTTTTTTCATCTTAGGGTAGCCTATAAAGATTTGGAGCTTAGGTACTGACATAAAGTACAATGGGTGTCTTAAGTGTAATAAAGCTATGTTTATTACTAAGATTTAAAGGTTTGGCAAGAAGAAAACACCTTTGCCTTAAACAGGTTTTACAGTCTTTAGCAACTTTCAAACAAAACCTTCGAACAAAGTGTGAAATTTGGTGCCTTCCTAATGGACTGTAAAGGGATGCATGAAGGTGGCACTCCCTCTTTCTTCATTGGGTACTGCTAGAAAAGAACTTAAAACGGTTATTTTTCTTGTCAATATTTGGCTTTAAAATAGGATCTACAACAACTATTTCCTAGTTTAGTTGCCTAAATATATTTTAACTTTAATTACATATGTGCTAAAATTAACTATCTATATACGTAATGTAGTTATTAGAACTTCTTTATTAACCTACTTGAAAAGTAGTTATGAAAAAAAGATTGTGTTGTCATAAAACATATATTAGCAGCTTCCTGTGTCATAAACTTAAAAAATTTAAATATTAAACCATTTTAAAATTAAGTCTTTAAGACGCAAAAAACGTTTAAAAAAAAAAAAAAATATTGCCTGAGTTTATTATGTATAGTTAAATTGTTTCAGTGGTGCAAAAAGTATACAGGGTAAGTCTGTGAAGTAAGAACCCCCGTTTATTGCTTTAACTATTTAAATTGGTGGAAAATGTTTTATACAAAACATTTTTTTGTTTCTGCTGCTCTATATTTTGCGAACAATGTTATGTATACAGGGTGTATTAGAAAGTCCGTACAAGGGCCAAGTTCATTTTTTTAAATCCCTTTCTATTTTTTTGTTGCATTTTTGTTTTCTGCTTAAATTCTGGATATTTTTGTCTAACATATTATATCCCTATATTCAATTGTTTACGGGAGAATGGCATTTAAATACAAATATGGAAGGAAAAAAAAAACACTAATCTTTTTTACGTTTCTATGGTTTCAGTGGATTTTTGAAAGTGGCATAACAACCATAGTAACTAGCTAAAAATGTCAAAACGACAGTTTTTTAAGTGTAAAATAGTATTTTAAATACATACCTAATCGTCCTGAGCAGATGTTATGGCTAATAATAGATATAACAAAAAATTTCCAGAGGATCAGGGTATTCTATTTCATACAAAAGTTTCGCAGTTTTTATCTTCGATATTTGCATTCTCCGATGATTAGAAATCAAATAATTCATTTATTGAAAATTTTTTCTTATATCTGTTATTAAATATAACATCTGTTTAAGACGATTAGATACGTATTTAAAATACTTTTTTTACACTTAAAAACTCCTTTTGACATTTTTAGCTATTTACTATGGTTGTTATGCCACTTTTAAAAAACCGCTGAAACTACGGAAACGTAAAACGACATTAGAAAATGAGCGGATTTTTCCCTTCCAAATATCTCGTAAACAATTAAATTTAGGGATATGAATGCAAACAAAAATATCCAAGTTTATCAAAAACAAAAATCAAAAAATAGGGTCATTTAAAAAAAAAATTCCTTGAGGATTTCTAATCCTTTATACTAACGTTGTTCAAAATATAAGGCAGTAAAAACCAAAATATTTGATAAACATTTTATCCAATTTGAAATAGTTAAAGCTAAAAATAAACTACTTCATAACCTTATAATTTATATACATATAAATATATAATTATAAAAATTAATAATGTTTAATGAAACAAATATTATCCTTTAATTTTACATTCTCACTGTTATTACTAATGATGCTTTGCAACAGTTAAGACCAAGAGGGTAAGTTTTGAAATTAAGAATTGACCCAGTCCTTGCTACATCTTAAAAATAATAAAATTAATAAAAAAATCTGGTTAATTTTTTAGCGAAAAGTGATAATACTGACTGTACTACAATTTACCTGGATATAACGTTTTTACCTCGGTTTTTACCATATATCGACGAAAAAAATTATTGTTTAAGTTTAAAAAAACCAGGGGTCTTGCAAACTACCCATATATTGGGGAAAGTCACCGTAATTTAAAACTGCAAGGTCAACATTTCATTATTAACTGCAGATTTTTAAACAAAAGTTATGTCTTCATATTTTTTACATATTTAAATTAAATGTTAATTAAATTAATGTACTATTTTTAATAATTTCATATTATATATAAATAGGTTTGGTTTGTTTCAGTTATATATAGCTAAAAGGTAAAATACATATTAAATTAAAAATTCTATAAATAAATATAATTTTATTAATTTTAATGCTGCAGTTATGGGTACATCAAACGAGTTTATTACTAGTAGATAAATTTAGGGTCAGTAAAAATTCATATTAGGTTTTAAAAAAGTCAGTTTGCAAATAAAACCTATACGAAGTTTTCAATAAAATAGAAATTGCCAACAATTTATTGAAAATTCCTCAGACCCCAAAACCCATCATTTCTCATATTAAATTTATAGATTTTGTGTATCGTACTACCGCTTCTGTATCTGGTGCCTTTATTGGTTTTTTCGATATTTAACTTGATATTTAAAATTACTTAAGTCAATAGCAATACGCAATATTACATTCATAAAAAAGTAGCTTACCTGAAAAATGTTTAAAATAATGATACTTAAAAATTCACTTAAGTTAAAACAGTTTCTTTTTGGTAAAAATCTAAATTAAATTACATCGCAAAGTGTATTTGCAGTAGTTTTTTACTTATATTCTTTAATGGCATGGCTTACAAATTTCTTGTAATTTTCAATATTCTTTAAAATATCCCAAAAGAACCTACATAACCTAAATATATATTTTTTAATAAATGGCAAATATGTGAACAAGCAATTGTCATATACAGGGTGGCTAAATGAACTTTTTATCTTGTTTAGGAAAAACTTTTTAGGCTATGCAGCAATCCCTATCCGCAACCCCGTGACCAGGGCGAATTTCACACTTTAACTCTTAAATGGAAAGGGGGTCCTTGTATTTTTTTAATTCTCTTTATGTTCGTACCTACATTTAGCCATTTTAATGCAGTGGTATTTAAAATACAAAGTGTCCAAAAAAAATATATAATTTTTTGGTGCTTAAAATAATTTCTAAATACCAACAACCCGTGTACACGGACTCGTCCCAACCGCTGTGTTCACACATCGTCGTTGTGGTTGGGCCCAGAGGAACTTTGGAACATGCGCTAGAGTTGCTGGTTATCGGCAACTCTTTGTAGGTATGAACGGATCCGAACTAAGATGAACACAAGGCTTTAACTCAAGGTGTTAGCATACCGTGCTGATGAGTGAATCCTGTGCCTTAAACAGGTGTCTTCAACGGTGCCTCTGAGATACAGGGCGACCTCTCAGAGTATCTAGCCTTACTGCGGTAATGCGGGGCTCTGCCGTGGTGGACTATTACTTCCCTAGCTCCAAACAGAAAGCGGACAGAACCGCTTTCATAGGAAAAAAAAGACCAAAAGGGATAAATCCGTTTCGAAAGGTGACACTCAAGGTCACAAGCAGACAAAGGTGCGTCGACCGAAACGGGTGAATCCGTTTCGTAAGGTGCCCCTGAAGTCACCGACGCCTGGTTCACGGGGAAGGGCTAATCCATCCCGAACAAACAGGTGCTTAGAAAGGGTTCCCCGAATCCAAACAGAAGGCGGACAAAACCGTCTTTATAGGAAAAAGGGTTCCTGGCTTTAGACAGAAAGCGGATAGGACCGTTTTCATAGGATAAGGCCGAAGATGCGGCCTCAGAAAGAACATCTGGTTCCTGTAACAAGGACCTGGTACACTAGACCGGGAGAGGAGGGCATGATGGATCTAATCGTCTGCTCGTCATACTCTCCAGGAGACAGGGACACCAGAACACATCAGAACACATTGTGCTTGTGTCCGGTAGCGACACGAGTAAGAGGAGATGTAAGAACTCTCTTCCAATCTGGTAACGGATTCATTAGAAGTCCGATCGTATTGGGAGAAATATAAAAAGGTGTGAGCCACAATAGACCGAGCGGTCGCAGTGGAGGGCGTAAAAAGTCCACTCACTTTAAACCTACCTACCTACCTACACGGACTCGTGTATTAAAAAAAAACATTTGTATGGCAGGTCGTCATCCCTAACTGCAATGCCTTAACAAGGGTGCATTTTACCCCTAAAATCTTAAAAGGAACAGGTGTCAAGTAGTACCTCGTTTTAGAGGTCTTTTAGATAATTTTCGATTTACTGGGTGGTTCTACTGAATTTAAATTTCTAAAGTTATTAGTGAACTTTTAATTACAAAAGTTAAAATATTCTACTCCTGCTACTACACCTAAACAAGACTATCAATTTAAGAGATGTTGAAAATGGTTATCATTAGTTTCCACGCAATAATACATACATTTCAAGAGTAATTTAATTACCTTCAAAATTGATGCGTTTGCACAACTGTTTTAAAGACTCTGGTTAGATGGCATACACTTTACTGTCCATGTGACTACAAAAAACAATCCTGATTTGGGGTATGAGGAGGCGATACCCTTTTCCTTTATTAATAAAAATTTGGTTTTAATATTGGCTACCTATAATTTGGGCTCCAGTAAATCAATTATTATAAAATAATTTATCCTATTTAAGATAAGTTTATTCAGACCCTTATGATTAGGAGACAATTTAATAAATAAAAAACAAGCATTTCATATTTATTTTTGCATAGGCCATGGGGTAAAACGCTTTTTATATGAAAATATATTTTTTTTTTCGAATATTAAATTGGAATACCTGAAAAACTTTGCCTTACATAAATGTTATTATTTCCCCTTATTTTGGAAGTTCGAAAAAAAATCACATTAAAGTGTTCCACCCTAATGGGCACCCTGCATACTAAAAACCACTGCACCAAATGAGCTAATGTAGGTATGCTATTAAAGGGTACTACTTGGCCCGTCTTTCCTTTTTAGATTTTAGAGGTGAAACGCACGATCCCTAACTGCAACGTCTTGTCAAGGCGGCAAATGGCTAGATAAATGTTTATTGAAAAAAGTACGGCGATTATTGTTACTACAAATCAAGAGCAAAATTTAAACATTTCTTTTGGACACTCTGTATTTAAAAACCACTAAATCGAAACGGCTTAATATAGAAGTAGTCAATGTACATAAGACAATTAAGCTTTCAAAAAGGTTCGACCATCTTCCATTTGATGATAGTGAATTGCTCTTCAAAGGGTTGCCGATAGAAGTTGCTGCATATGACTAAAAAGTTTTCTCCTCGAAAAAAAAAAGAAAAGAGCGTTTTTCTAAAAAAAAAAATAAAATAAAAATTGGTTCTCCAATTTAAGGCACCTCTGTATCTGATCTGTATCTAAAAGTGCGGAGGGTGATCAACATCACTGCACCAAGGCCTCAGTAGGCCCGTTGTGCTACCTCCTAAAGGGGACTCCTCACTCAGTACGCCGCCCATCCTACTGATTTGATGTCGGCCAAAGAAAGCCAATACTCGCCTAGCATGGATCTTCTCTTGGACGAGAGTGCAGGACAGTCAGAAAGGATGTGCTCCACCGTCTCGTCTTCCTGTTCACAACCAGAGTTTATTAATCTAAAGGGGGTTATGACATCCGCCATATTGAAAAACTCTTCTGTGACGTCAAGAAGGGCCCATTTCGGCATGTTGGATTTTATGCCGGACAGTAGCTAGAATTGAGGTGGAAACGAAAAACTGCTTTTATACCGACGAACAAAATTTATATTTCAAAAATATAAATGTAATTCAATTAGGTATTAAAATTAAAAATTAAAGGACAACGACGATCGTACCTTTTAATGGTATCTACTACATTAAATATTTTAAAAATGAGAAAAAAATTAAAATGTAAAAATACTGATTGCTAATTTGTTATAATTAAGAGTACTTACTCTATTTTTAAACACACGATATTGAAGTATTAACACCTTTTTTCCTTTAATAATACCCATCTATATTAGGTTTATAAAATTTTATGAGCAAGTAAAGAAGTTTGGGGTTATAAATTATTTTTTTTATCTTGGAACAGTCCGCGAAGGCTGATGCCTAGTATGAACGCCCCGTGGGTGTCTGAAGTGTGGTAAGAAGAAGTTTATTTACAAGATACTTAAATTCTGCAGGTAGCAGGTTCCATAGTCTTGACACTCTAGGGATGAAGGAACAAAAAAAGCGGGAAGTTCGGGGCCTCTCTAGCTGAACTGTAAAAAGATGCATAAAAGTTGCACTACCTGTTGCTCTGTTGGGAGCTGCCAGAAAAGGAATTATACTGGCCAACTCGTCCAAGCAGACGCTGTGAAAATATCTACAGAAGGAAGACAGATTCCCCACCTCCCTTCGGTGGATAAGGGAAGGACGCTTTTCTGTAAGTGCAGGATCAGAAATGGGCTTTTACAAGGTATCTCGAAGATCTTTGTAAGATTACAAAATATCCAACTCCAAATCAGATACTGGAAGCCATAGAAAAATAACTTTTTTTTAGGAATTTATGACGGAGTTTTTGTATTACTTCATAAATATATAAATTTGTCTATTAATCCTTAATTTATTTTATTTTAAAAACTAATTATGTTACTTTTAAAAACTAGTTATTTATTTACTTACGGACCATACAGCATCTTCATATTGCAGAATAATAGCAAAATTTTCCACTTTGGCAATAAAATGAATTATTTTAATTAAAAAAATGTGAATACAGGTTTATTGCTAAAAACTAAACTTTATTTGTTTTACAACTACAACACTACATTTACAACTGTAACAATTAAATAAAATACAACTTGAATTTTTACATTTTAAAATAGATATGGAAGAAATGAACACAGTACTTAGTGGTATTATTTAATATTTTGTGGTAACACTTCATATTCTAAAACATACAAATCATTTAAGCATTAAAATCCTACTTAACACAAACACAAAAATTTCATTTATAGTTTGTTGGCAGCCCTTGCAAGATAAAACAAAGAATTAGATCTCGTGTTCTTATTTGGTACTCGAAAGTTTAACTTACTTACAAGTTCCCCGCAGTCCACTTCATACTACACAATCTAAACAAAAACTTCTTCAGTGCAAGGTAGGTTTACATCAGTTAATTTTAAACTTGTAAAAGGCAAATCTAAAAAAAATAATAAATAAAATAAATACAATTAAAGAATGTAACTAACCGCAAACTTAATAAATGTACAAAATAATTAAAAAAAAAAAATAAATACACATTCTGAAGGTACATTAATGCATATACCTAAAGTTGATCAGTTCTAGGTATGAGCAAGTCAATATTGGCTATTTACTTTCTTGACAACAAATAACTATAATTAAAATCACCCAAAAATTTCAATTTACTTACTAATAACTGTGTAACTACATCCAAAGTTGTGAAGAGTCACTGGTGGACTTAAAAACCGTGTTTGTGTTATCTGAGGTGTAATAATGCAAACTGAATGGAACTGCTACAATAAAAAATATTTTTTAGTAATAGCAGCATTAGGATATATCATATTTTTTACCTTACCTTCTTTTATTAATCGCCTTTTTCCTTTTTGATCAGGATCTCATAATCACTGCCTTTGCAATTTTTCTGGAAGACATATAAAAATCGTCTTTTTTAACATGCTCCGAGCAAATAACAGAAACCTTATGGGAAACACAACTTTTTGGTCTATTGCACACTAAGGACTAATTAAAACTACACGACTAAACACTACCAAAAATAATATAGTAAAAACAGTCAAAACCAATAAAATATCAACTCTGTACACAAATATTTGCAACTGTAAAAATAACCCCATATAAAAACTTCGGCTTGTGGCACGACTCTGTCCACAGCTGAGAATGCTAGTAACTTTTAGAGTTACCCGACAGGGCCGCCAACATAAGAGGTACTTTTCACACCCTCACGTCTTGGACTTTTGCTATCCCCATTCTCGACGAGGTCATAACCCCTTTAGATTAATAGACTCTGTTCACAACCTCTACACAGAGGTGTGTCATTTATACCCATTTTAAAGAAGTGTTTTGCAGTTGACAATGTCCAGTAAGAACGCCCGTGATTAGACGAAGGCTGGCCCTAGGCTTTGCCAAGTAATGTTTAGCTGTATCTCTGTCAGGATAGTTCAGTAACTCCCTGGAAAAGTTACAGTTTACTGTACTTGCATCTATTTTAATTAAGCTTCTACACATGGTTCAAGTATGAGACGAGGATTTATTGCTGTTATTATTTGTCTTACTTTGTATAACGTACTAAACGTATTTTAAGTGCCACGTAAACCTTTGGAATCTCACCCATGGTATTCTTTAATTTTCATTAATAATAGTACCTTTCTTTTGGTTAGGATTAAGGTACAACAACACCTTATTAGGGTGTATTTAAATTTCTAAAAACTTAAATATTATTATTTCATTTTAACATCAATTATTTATTTTATTTACACACTACTTAAATCACTAAATCCGCTATAGTTCGAAGGTTAATTCTAATAAACAATTTGCCATACTTTTAAAACAAATTTAATTTAACTTTTACGAAGCACTTTACGGAAATAAATTGAAATAAAACAGTTCAACGATTCCATTTATTTGTCGTTAAAAATTTACAAAATGGTAATTAAGTTTGATTTAGTTAAAATTTTATACTTTTTATTGACAAATTGTTATTATTGTCAGTAAAAACAAACATTAATTTTAAAATGTATAGTAGTATATTTAAAACTTTATTACACAAATAAAACGATGGTAAACAAATAATAAAAATGTAGCTGGATATGTGTATTAAAAATAGGGAAAATTCAAAAGACTTAGTAGTACCGTGTATATTACAAATAAGTCCAGGAAACGAACCACTTTGCCTGTCAATTTTTTTAAAATGCATAAAATGACTTTAAATTTTGACAGTAGGTAGGAAATAGCTCAAAATATTTTGAACACAGGAGTCAATAGAAAAGTGATTTCTAAGCATAAAATTTTCTATGCATTTTTTTTGTAAAATGCAAACTTTTTATTTATTCGCGATCGAAAGTCGGAGTTATTTGTCGATAAAATCAACGTTTTTAATCGGTTTTTTGAAAATAACTCGATAAGTATGCATTTTATCAAAAAACCTGTAAATCACAGAATTGTAGCTTTTAAAAAACGAATAAAATATTTTTTTTTGTAATTGCTGTGGGACCAATAAAAACCAAGTTGTGGTTTGTTAAAAGTTAGCTGTTATTCATCAAACACAAAATTTCAGAGTTTTAAAGGTAAATAACACACACTCTACGTATTTTTCGAGGAAGATAAATAATAACTTTTTTAAAGCATTTGCAAAGAAGTTTCTTTAAAAAAAAGTATATAACAAAAATGAAGTGAGTTATGATTAAAATAGGGTTAGACCAAAAATTTTTCAGTGCAAAAATTTTCGAAAACAAGTCGTAGCCCATTTTTCAATTCTCTTTATCTATGTATCATATATACATTCTAAAATTTTAACCGATGTAAATTGATTAATTTTGAAAAAAATTGAGCTGCAAGTGAAAGTAAAATTTCAGAATTTTAATAAAAAATGACTTTTTTTCAAAACAACCCAAAAAGTAAGGAAGATACATAAAAATTACCAGAATATTAAATTGTAGCTTTTTAAATTAAAAACGTTTTGCTATTTTACAATTTAATGTGTGACAAAAATTAATTGAGATATAAATGTTTAAAACGCTTATGTATAGACAAGCACTACATTGTTTCAGCCCTTTAAACTCGCTCCTTTAAAAAAGTAAGTGTTTTTAATAGTTTTAATATAGAGGACTCTATAGCTTTTGAAAAAACCCACAAAATGGTTTTTTAAAGAACTTTTTTTTTCACAAAAACTGAAGGAGTTATTTTTAAAAAACCAATTTATTGGAGCATTTTAAAAACGATTCGATGCATTTTTTTTTTGATCCGCGGTTTTGTACTATTTTTGGCATTGTAATTTTGTAGGGAGTGAATTTTTAAGGATTAAAAAATTACAAATGAAGTATTACTTTTAAGCTGTCAGATTTTTTGTAATTTCAGCTCTGTGATAATATGTTAAATTTTCTAGGATAAACAATTTTTTAATAAATAATAATAAGGGTTAATTTTTAAGGGTTGAAATATGCTAAATAATGTTTTAAAGAATTAAATACTTATTTTTCAATTTATATAAGCCTAATTTTATGTGACTTAAGCTTTAATATAAAAGTTTTTGCAAAAAAGGGAAGATTTCACCCCTAAAAAATAGAGCGCGCCTATCGGCATAGCATAGATTTTAAAGCGAAGGGTAAGTTAAGCTTAATCCCAAATTTTTATGCAAATCTATGCATTTTGAAAAAAATTTGAGGTTTTGCACCTTTGCTAGCTTCGATTTCTGGACTAAATTAGGTATCATAGCAGAGCGTTTGCGGCTAAGTAGCTATTAGCAATGTTACTTGTAAAACAAGGGGTCTAAACAAGCGGCTCGCACACATGCCAAACAAATTACATTAAAAATTAATTAACAATAAGACCAGAAAAGTATTTGTCTTGCAATTCTAACAAAAGTACATTTTAATTTAAAAAAATAAAAGGTGTGAATAGACTGTCTCTTCCCTTTCCTTCTTACAGATATACTACAAGGGGCCTTTGAGGGTGTAGAAATGGATACCTGGTTTTTAAATGTTTAACTCGTATCTTCTTCAAGATATTTTAACTTTTATGTCTTTTATTTCTTTGTCAGGGCCAACTAATAAAAAAAATTAATAAAAAGCCGTATAGAGTTTTTACAATAAAAAAGTTTCAAAACGCAAATATTTCAAGAACTATAAACTTTTTGTATAGACACTTCTTTACAAGGTTATCCTCTTTATTATTGCTAAATAATATAAAATTATAAAAATACAGGTTTTTCATAAAAAAACTTTTTACGTATATATATATATATATATATATATATATATATATATATATATATATATATATATATATATATATATATATATATATATATATATATATATATATATATATATATATATATATATATATATATATATATATTATTAGGAAAAGTTGTTCAAAAGTAAAAGATAGTCTTTAAAACCAATTTAAAAAAAATCGGCCTACTTTTATTTATTTGTGATTAAATTTATTTTATTATCAATTTTTATTTTTAATATCAATTTTATAAAATTTTTTGCTGTAAAGTAAGCTGAAAATACTACGGCTAATGAATTATAAAAGCGAAGTGTTAATAAAGCTGGTCACTATCAACGCCTATTAGTACAAAAATGAGTTGTTAATTTGGAATTAGTAAATTATTATTAAAATAATTTTAATTACAAATTAATAAAAGAAGGCGGATTTTTTAAAAATTGGTATAAGGGACTACCTTTTACTTCTAAACCACTTTTCCTAGTAACTTATTTCCATATCTTCTCAAATAAATGCACTTTATTCTTGTACCATTTAAAGGTATTTCAATTTTTTGAACACCGGGTATAAAATATGTTAAATGTTTCTATCCCAATATCACTCTAAGAAGTAGCAAATTTTTTTATCAGGAGTAGCTTTTTTTGATTAAGTTAAAAATAAAGACTTTTTTCCTATTCAACACCCTTTTCGTGAACATGCTGTATATAGGTACAACTCTCTAACGTAAGATAGATGTAGGACACATTTTTTTCGGTTTTACTTCAATTCCGAAACTGAAACATTACATATCAAAAGTGGGATTCATTGGCGATTTGTCACCGCTTCATCACATTCCAAGGAGCTCTTAACATGAAAAATACGAGCCAATCCGGAAAGCGGACACGTACTGACCCACTAGATTGAAGCTGTTTGCCAAGCAATCACGCGCTGTGCGTGACGTCATCAATCTTGCAGCATGTTTGATGGCAGGTGGTTTTTAACAGATTACTTTTTTTATATAAATAAATAAGTTTAATTTAAGGTCTTGTGTGTAGCAAATACCTTTTATAATGAATATAATATGAAATTATTAATGCAAATTGGCTCACATCTATTTTGTATGAAAACTCAGTGGCCATAAATACCTTGAAAACCACTTTCCACTAATCTTCTTCACCTCATAATTCTGAAATACTTTTGCAAAACCAATAATTTTTGCAATAATTAGCAATCAAGAGATGCATTTTACAAGCTTAAATTTATTTTCATTCGACCCAATGAACAAAAAAGGGAACCTTGAGAGCTACTACCAACTCGTTATAGTTATCGCATAAATCCGAGCCATTTTCGGAAAAAAAAATTGCAATAATTAGTTTACACCAATTGGGGAGTGCTTTTTAGGGAGAAAAATTAGTTGTATTTAATTCGGAGAGCAAAAATGCCTTAAAAATCACTACTCATTTGCTATATTAATCGCATAATTTTGAGCTGCTTTTGTAAAAACAATAATTGGGTGGTGGGTTCATTTTAAAAGTTTGAATTTATCTGCATTCGACTCAGTGAGAAAAATAGCTAAAAAATCACTACCTATTTGCAGTATTTCTCGATACGAGCTTTTTAAGTCAAAAAAAAATGCAATACTAATTAGTTAATAACAATAACCTTTGTAGTCGACTCAGCGAGTATAAATCTTTTGAAAATAACTGCCCATTGGCCATATTTAACGCATAATTACAATTCAGTTTTGTAAAAACATTAAATTTTGTAATAATTAGTTAATAACATTTAAAGGCTTCATTTTAGCGCTTTGAATTCGAACCGCTGCATTCGATTTAGTGGGCAAAAGTACCTTGAAAACCGCTACACACCCGTCTAAATCTGAATCTGAAAGTGAGGAGGGTGATAATCATCACCGCACCTAGGCCTTAGTAGGCCTGTTGTGCTACCTCCTAACGGGAACTCCTCACTTAGTACGCCGGCCATCCTACTGATTTAAATAAGGTGACATAAGGGAATCTCCCTAATGTCGGCTAAGCCAATACTCGCCCAGCAACTTCTCTTTGTTAAGAGTGCAGGACAGTCACAAAGGATTTTTTCTTCTTATTCACCATCTCTACACAGAGGTGTGTCATTTATACCCATTCTAAAGAGGTTCTTTCGCAGTTGACCATGTCCAGTAAGAACGCCCGTGATTAGACGAAGGTTTGCTCTAGACATTGCCAAGTAATGTTAAGCTGTATTTCTGTCAGAATTGTTCAGTTACTTTCGAGGAAGTTACAGTTTACTGTTTTATCCCATCGTCTTGTAAACCTTGTAAACTGATGATGAGAGTGTCTTAGGTCCCTCATCGCAGACCTTGTCAGACCTAGGAAAGGTTTGAGCCCGGCAGCCTTCCTGGCCAACAAGTCAGCGATGCAGTTGCCTTTGGAGTGAGCGTGATCTTTGGTCCAGCAGAGGGTGACCACATTCCTGCTGGAAGCTTCCACAAGGGTACAGTGTTCTAGTACCAGACCCGAAGTGTAGCGTGGTCTCCTTAGGACTAATACTGTCTGTCTGCAATCGGTATGAATAGGCACGACTTTATCAATGTTGTTCTTACTGTTTATTCCTTTTGTAGCTGTGGTTATACCGGTGAGCTCAGTTTGGAGCACACTTGCCAACTTTACCATTGCCCATTTGATGTTTCAATTAAGAGATCTAGAATAAATTTTACATCCCGTACCTTTTTTTGTTTTTGAACCGTCTATGTAGATGTTGATTACACCTGCACGTTTGTTTTCGATTCTTCTTTGTAGGGTATGTTAAAAACAAAACATGAGTCTAGTTTTACCTGCAGTAGTGGAAGCAAACCTATCGCCTTAATTCACAAACTATGTCTCTGTGTACCAACTTCTACGTGGGGCATTATTCCACTACCCACCTGTCATACTAACTATATTATTTTAAGCTATTTCTTAAGGAACAATAAATTTAAGAAATTATCGTTCATAAAAAAAAGAGACAAAATGTTACAATTTTATTAATAGTCGCATACGATTGGCGAGTAAAAAAAACATCAGCAAAGACCTTAACATCGCTAAATCTGTTCAACTGGCTCGGTTTTTACTTAAAAAAAAAACATTAATTTCGCAATAGTTTGTTCATAATTTCTGCCCCATCATTTTGGGGCTTGAAGCCAAAGTAGAATACCATTACCAGCTAATGACGCTCCGCCACGGCCCATGGGACAGCCCTGAGCCACTAGACTAAAACATCAGTTTTCAGTAATAAGTTGGTATTTTTAATTTACAACCTAATTCAAAACCAAATAAAACACTTTACTTGCAAAGTTCGTTATAACTCCCTTGCTTTGCCATAAAAAGTTGGAAAGTAATTACAATTGCTATTGCTACCAATTTAAATTTTGCTTTTTAGAGAACCCACACAACCGCTTGAGAATATAACGTTTTCTTTATTGCGAAAATATTCCAATAAGCGTTTATTATTATGACATTCTATGTTTTTATTAGTCCTTTGTTATTTTCTTTGTAAAATAAAAACTGCTATTTTGTGTTTTAATAGAGTTTTTTTTTTAATTTTTAAATATACATTTTTTAAATTTTAAGTTATTTTTAGGATATAAATAAAAGCGCATACAGTGCATTCGTAAAGTAGTGGATAAATTTCTTTAAAATTTTAAGAAATAACCTTTTGGGAAAAACGCTCAAACCTGTAAAGAATTTTTTTACGCATGTTTTCAGATAGTATTTATATATTATACAGGGCGAGTCCTGCGGGAGGTATGACGTTATCGCTTTTTTTAATGGTTACACCCCTTTTTTTAAGGCGGAGTTGGAAAAAGCATATTTTTTATCGATAACATAGTATTGAGTAGGAATTGTATAACAAAAAAACAAAAAAAACGCTTGTACAATTTTAAAGTAGTAAATTTAATGGCAATTTAATTTATAAAAACAACTAAATTGAATGTTTAATTCGTGCATAAATGACTGTAAGTTACCTTGACAAGAAGTATTTGATGGTTTTCAGCTGTCAGTGATTCAAAATTAAACTTCGTTAAATAGTCCTTCAAGTTGGTTTCTTAAAGAATTCAATTCAAATCGTTATATCGAAGCAGCGTATTTAAAGTATTTTTCGAGGAAAAAAATTGCCATTTTCTAACAAATGGTTAAATTTTTAAAAATTTAAACATGACATTGGTTAAAATGATATCTGACAAAAATGTGTGGGAAAATACTCGCGACCTGTCGTAAAAGTTGTTAATGGTAGCTTAGTGGCCGACACCCGAGAATTTATTTTTTCCGCTTCGAAGTTGGTAGTTATTTCAATTTAAACGGAACTTTTATCTTTGATGACAAATGCCTCTAGAAGGTATGCTGGTCTTTTTTCTTGATGTTTCAGTATGCAAGGAGTACTAGGTTATTAGATCTTACCAATTACGCCTACAACTATATTGCTTCTCGTCGTCTCTGTACTTGGGATTCTCTCTGTTGCTCTTTGCTGCCACCTGGTACGATTGCACTAGCGCACAAAGGTAACCCCCTCTTTTTCTAATGTGTTCCCCCAGAGCAATAAAAGAAGAATTTCGCAAAACAATTAAATCTATTTATAAATATAAATAAAGCAACTATTTATAATAATAAACTAAAAAAAAATAGAACTGACTACAACAATGAAAACTAGATTTTAGTGTAAAATTAACTGCCGTAGGTTTTATTTATTGAGTGTAAGTAAACACCAATTCGGAAAAGATCAGACCCTCTGGTAAATTTAGGAAATTCAAGCTTTAAGGAAAACAAAAATGTTTAAAATCGTTTATCGCTGTTTTTACTTTACAAAAAAAAAAGAATGATAAATCCTCTTCCTTAAGAACCTTAGAACCCTTAGTGAAATTCCCTTAAATATTTTATCTATTTGCCTATTAAAAGAATTTAATTTATAAGAAAAAATGTTTAAGATCAAAACCCCCTGAACAGAGAACTCACAAGTAGAACACAACACGTTATGACGAGATTCAGAGTGTAACTGTCTCAAACAATGATTTTAAAATTCCATGAAACTTATCCGTCCTTCCCTGATAGATCCCCACTTGATTTTGCGTGGTCCCTAGCTAAGGCCCTTTTCCACCAATTAAACAGGAATATTAACCCTGTAATCCCGTCCTGTTAGCATGGTTCCTATTTTACGCCTTATTGCACACTTTGGCCTCCTAGAACTAGAGGGCGCGAGTGGTTCTAAATCGGGGTTCATTTAGTTTTTAAATCCTAATTTACGGCTTTAATGTTCAAGTCTATTTACTTTTTATATAAAATACTTTATAGTAATCTATTCTACTAGTTCCTATATTAATACTATGATTAGAAAAAAAACCTATATGAAATGTCTTGTTGTTTTACATAGGTAAAAAAAAATTATAAGACGGAACTACTTCACAAATCAAATTAATACGCTACAAAAACAGAGTCTTCCTATATATTCTTTTGTTTTTCATAATGGTAAAATCGGTTTAACTAAAATAATGCGCCAAGCAGGGTGGTCCATTTGTCGACATCTGTGTGCCTACCTTTCCCGAACTATAAACAAAGTTGAGGGTGGTTCTGTGAATTTCTATATCTCGAACAATATTTGGTTACTGTTTAACTTTATGTTTACTTAATTCCAGGATACGATAAATTAAGTTTTTGGGTTCTTAAAATATTTACAACCGACATATTTATGAGATAAGTCCTGGGAATGTTATAAAAATATATTTCAGATTATTGTTTATCTTAGAAGCCCTTATCCCCCTATTGAGTTATATTTTCCACATTGTGCTAAAAGGTTTTTTTTGCAACGAAATAGTCATTTTAAAAATACAGGGTGGTCAAGATATATTCCCTTACAAATGGCATTTATCAAAGATTTGATGGAAATATATTTTTATGGGTTTGAGAAATTCATTTAATAAAAAAAAACTGGAACATCTTGCAAGGTGGCATTACTTTGGTTTAGACACAACGGTATAATATAGTCTGGTCATAAGTTTATTTTAAGTCCTATTTTCCCAATATGACATTTTCTTCATAACTTTTTTTTTAAGTTTAGTTAACTGTAATTAAGTCATGTACGGTTTTCTCTAAATTCTTAAAAATATTATAAAATTTTGACTTATATGTTCCTTTTACTGGTTTTTATTATTAGTATATTGGGGCATTTATGTACTATTTGAATTTTTTGTTTAAAATTACTTCTAACTTGGGCCATTCACAACACCGTATAAATATCTTTGTTTAAGGTCTTTCTATTCGTATTATTTCCTAATAACACAAGTAGTTTAGAGATAAAACAATTTAAACAGTGAATTTACTTCATAGCGTTTTTAATTAATTGGTTTTAACCAGTTGTAAACTATCGTTTATTCTGGTACAGTGTAGAAAAAAGACGGAAATACACTGGAATGTTTAATAAGAAAATAAGTTCCATTACTAACCGGTGCCATTAGATCTTAGGCCTGTTTATTATTTAGAAATATTTTAAACTATTTTTCACTTTTTTAACACATCCAGTTTAAAAGTACACCTTATATAAAAGTGCTTACGTAAAAAAATGTAAGATAGTATACACTAATTTTGAATAAAAAACATACCTCTTACAACTAAATCGAATTTGCTTAATTGATTTAACATCTTGCCATGTTGTCGATCACTTTCCATATTTTACATTGTATAATTTACATTTTTAAACGTTTGTAGTAGGTTATGGTTTTAAAATTTCAGTATTTTTCTAGTTTTTTATCAAGAATATTTCGAAACAAATATTTACTTAATTTAGTGTGTGATTGAAGAACAGTAACTCGTTTTACTTGTTGTACCCCTACTTACTCCCCGGTCCCCCAAGTTTGTTTACTTATAATTCATAATAAATGAAATACTGAATATTTTGGATCAACGCCACTGCCGTTTTAATTGAAAGAGTTTCC
Organism: Listronotus oregonensis; assembly: GCA_019359885.1. Classification (NCBI taxonomy): domain Eukaryota; kingdom Metazoa; phylum Arthropoda; class Insecta; order Coleoptera; family Curculionidae; genus Listronotus; species Listronotus oregonensis. The sequence continues at coordinate 95,006 of JAHBCN010001387.1, forward strand.
AAAATCAGTGGGTATTAATAAGGAAAAAACAATAAAATAGCAGAAAACCATATATATGGCATAATTACTCAGTTAAATTAAGCGTATGTCTCACACAATTTGCTAAAATATATTTGGTTTAATTTGGTTGCTATATTGTCTTAATATAGGTTTGTTTTGTTTTTATCGTTTTAAAAAATATTGCTTCTACGTATGCCTCTAATTCGGTGGGTTCTGGTTAGTCAAAATGCAAATCAATTCTCAAATGATTGTTGTAGTTAATAACTTTTGACATTTTCCTAAAATTAACTTTTTTATTGTATTTTATTATGAAATATAATTCATTTCGGTTATCGTCTTTAAAAAAAAGTTTTTTGAATTTTTAAGGTAATCTGTTTACGTACTCAGTGACTTTCTCAAATTTTTCTCTTTGCCAGTACTTACATATTTATTTTCTACTTTAAAACGCCGTTAACATACGCCCATTTCTTAAACAAGTTCCTAAAACTTAAGATAGTTCACTTGCCAAACGGCTTTTCTTAAAAATTAAATGATATTGAAATACAGGTTTTATAAAAGTGTCTTAAATCTAATTAAAAAACAAACGAATTTTTTATATCGTCTGTGAAACGAGATATCAACAATTAAATTATTCATATTTAACATTGTCGATATCCGTTATGTACGAAAGCCATGCATTCATTTCGAGATATCTCGGAAACGGTTCTTACAATATTTTTTAAAAACTAATACAAGATAAATTTAAGTATTAAAAATAAGATAAAAACCCAAATTTTTATCCGCTTGTTAAAAAGATACTAATTTTTAAAAGTTTACTAGGTCTACTTGTTATTAAGACATACTGTACACTTTTTTATTCTTTTTTAACGGTAGCGCCCCTATGAAAGGTGTATTTTAGGACTAGGTGGGTCCAACAGGTGTAAAATAGTGTAAAATAACTGAATAACGAACAGACCTAATGTGTTGTGTGTACAGTTTCGTACAAAAATAATATTTTAAGCATTGAGAACCTCTAACTTTTGGTAAAGCGTATTCTCTTTGGAACAACGCTAAATTTATGGTCCATTTGAAATAGTGCATCACAAAGTAAACTAAAATAGAAAAAATATAATGATCCGTACTGGTACTAGTCCCGGCCCATTCAACAATTAATTTTTGTTCGAGAGAGATGGGCCAGTTCGGCGCGGATGACATGAAAAAGACGAAGATAAAGATGTTCATCATTTAGCCTAATTATTTTATCACTCTCCCACCAGATACTTTATTATTTTGTTGGTAAGGACAGGCTTTCCAATTCCTAATTATCTGATTGCCTGACTGTCATAGAAACAACAAAGTGGTGTTTAAAATTTCTCTTTATTATTAAAATATTTAGTTTTGTAGTAAAGTGCCGAATTTTGGGCTGCTTACAACTTTTTGTCAAATTATCGCCGACACATTACTTCTACAAATATGGTAATTGAATTGTCTCAATATTTAAATTTGCATTTTTATTGTCTTTAATACAGCTTATAATTTTATTAATAATGTCCATAAAAACAAATTTAATTTAGCAATAAAAAGCATTGTTTTTTATTATTGCAGTGCTGCGCTCATATAAAACCTTATTTTAGAAACTAAATTAGTATACTTAGTCTTCAGCTCTTCGGTATAAAATTGAATAATAAATATTAAAAAGTTTAAACGATTACTTACTTAAAGTTTGCTTGTTTCAGGTTATGGGGTATAACTTCCCTGAAAACGCTCTTAAATATTTGATTATAAATTTGCATTACATGCTAAAAAGAGAGATTGGATTGAGAAACTTGCTGTTTTAACAGGTGCATTAATAAAAAGTATTCTCCTGAGGTTAGTTTTAAATTTAAAGCTGTTAAAAGTTAAGGAATATAGAAAACTGGATATAGTAAAATACAATTTTAATGGCTACCGTAAAAAGTTTTAACAGGCTCTGATTTTATTCGTTGATTTTACATTTTTATTTTGGTTTTTAAATTAATAAAACAAAGCTGGTGCTATTGCTTTAAAATTCATAATTTAATAATTTGTAGTGGTATAATCAAAATATTGTGCTGTGAAATATCACAGAAATATGGTCATATGTCGCAAATAATAGAGTTAAAGTTAGTAAAGTGTATGTCTTAATACTGTCCAAACAGAAGGTGTATTAACCCCTGTTACAAAAATTTTGAGAAAAAAAAATTCCAGGTGTTTCGCAGACATATTGATGCCGTATATCAAGTGATCTTTGGAATTTACGGTTGCTATGGTTTCGTCATTTTGATAAAAATGTCATAGTTGTTTTAATTTATTTCGCAATGGCATACAAGCTAGATATTCGAAGAAGTATTTATAAACTAGTTGGGCAAATGCACAAAAAAGAAATAGTAAGGATTTTTTAAGGAGAAAATATTTCGAAATCCATCATTCGGAAATGCAAAGAAGGAATCCCATGTATGAGCCTCCCGAAAAGTGGTCGACCACTGAAGTTGTTTGATGCCCAGCAGAAAAGATTAGTTCGAACAGTTTCTCGGTATATAGCTAGAAGTGGTTTAAAATACCGAAAAAAAAGGCAGGCAGCAAATATACTGATGTTCAGCTAGCAAGAATACTGAGGTGCTGTCGTAATTTAAGGCGAGTTCACTTTGCAAATAACAGATCGATTGTCATGGATAATGAAAAATATTTCACCTTAAGCCATGCAGAACTACCAGGAAATTCTGAATTTCACACCGAAAATAAAGAAGAGGCCCCAAATAAAGTTAGATATAAAGCCAAAGCTAAGTTTTCAGATAAAGTATTAGTATGATGTGCCATATCGGTATCCAGGTGTATCCAGGCCTTTTGTTGATCATGTAAGAGGAGAGGCAGTAAATGCCGAGGTCAACTTCAAAAATTGTTTAACTAAATTGCTTAATTTTATTAACGTACATCACGGTGATGGAAATTATATGTTTTGGCCAGATCTGGCATCAGCACATTATGCCAGAGCTACACTTGACTGGCTGGAAGCAAGAAATATTTCATATATGCCCAGGATTGATAACCCCTCCCCCAATGTGCTCCAAGCCAGGCCAATTAAAACTTTCTTGGCTCAGAAACTCTACGATAACGACTGGGAAGCACGAAACGAACAAGAACTTCGGCAGCGAATTTTCCAAAAAGTAAGAGAAATAAATATACATGGTGTCCAAAACCTCAAGAGACCAGTTTGGTATATACTAAGAGTCATAGAAGATAACGGACCCTTAGCGGCAATAAATTAAATTATTTTTGTATAGCAACGAATGATTTAATAATATAATAAAACAAAAAAAAATTAAAGTTTATTTGGATGGAAACAAGTAGTTTCATTTTTTTTTCTCAAAACTTATAAAAAACTTATGTTTAGCTTTACTAGTCAAATAAACCAAAACTAAAGACTACAATATTTCTGTGACAGCCCACAAAGGCTTTTATGAAGCATAAGTACTAGGTACAGTAAGTGCCTAAGTTTAACTTAGTTTTTCCTATTTCTGTCAACGCTGTCCAAATTTTAACACATGCAGATATTTTATTTCGCGATACTTTTAGACAACGCGGTAGTGCCACTACAGACGTTATACAAATACCTACTACCTCTAAACTACTCCTCATTAACGCATATGTTATGTCATCTAGATAGAACCTAAAATTTATTGTGAATCTCGAACCGCACCCAACGACACTAATGTTTACTGGCGGTCACCCATTCAGTTACTAACCGTACCCGAGTTCCTTTACTTCGCACATCTCTATTTTCCTTGTAGCCACAATAATTGACCATCATGAATCTATGGTTAAATATCTTACCTGGTAAAAAGTTAAATAAACATAATAGTGTTTTTTTAATATATTAGGCAGTAATAACCATTTAACAATTGGGGACAGTAAATCTTTTACGCAATACATCATTACCTACTATTTTACCAATTAAACCAATCAAACTTTATCAATTATAAGCACATTCTATAAAATGCTACATTTACTAGACTACAAACACACTCACAATCATTAGCTAAAATTTTAATTTATTTTAAGGGGATAAAATCCAATGGATTCATTGACTCATCACAAATAATTTAGTTTTGTAAAGGTAATCAACATCTTGGGATAGACGTAGTGAGTTTAGGTTTAAGCTTTAAACAACAAAGCTTTATGTTATTATTTCACTAAAAATGTTTAATTAAAGCTGGGTCTGATGATCAAATAGTTAATGCGTGGGATTTATACGGGTCGATTGTTGCCATGCGGCTAGTCGCTTATCTAATGGCCTCGCCAATCAGCATTGCTACTTCGTTTACTTTTAAATCGCAAGCCACTAGGTCGGTACAACACAACGCAAAATACTTATATGGGTAATCACCAACAATTGAGCAATTAAATAGTCGATTTTAGTCAACCGACGCATGGCAAAATTCGAAACTTACTTTATTTTGCTAATTAAATCATCTGCGGCCAAGTCCATTCGCTTACACGGTCGATTTTTGCTGTGCAGTCTGGCCGTGCGACAAAAAACAAAACCGACCCGTGTAAACCCCGCATTAGAATTAGTCGAAGATGCTTCGGCAATACATAACAAGCCATTCATAAAAATAATATCTTTCTTTTAGTATGTTTTCTTTGGGTGACTCGCCTTACATTTTTTTTACCGGGACCACTTTGGTCCGGGTCCCAGCCCCATTGACCTCTATAAACTTGCAAATCTTGACAAGGTGGGGGACTTGCCACCGAAATGTATATTGGTGTTTTTTTACTTTTTGGGTTTTTAACGGGTTTTTTTTATTTGGTGCAGGCGATCTGCAAGTTCATAGGGTTTAATAGAACCAAAAAGGCTCAGTTCGTTATATCCCGAACTTGGACCGAAGTGTACCCATTCTATTCAAAAAACATTCTAAGGCGAGTAAACCAAAGAAAACATACTGAAACATGGATCCGCCACAAAACTATAGAACATTTACAATATCTTTCTTCTTAGGTCAAAGCAGATAAAAACATTCGATAAGTTAAAGTACCCTTGAGGTTAAGTAGAATATAAGAGAAAGAAAATTTAATGTAAAAACATACAAGAGCTTTAACTAATTCAGGCAACTAACAAAAGTTTTGTATTGTTTTTGTCATATTTTCTACTACTGCGAACGAACGCTTTATGTAGGAGATTTAGTAACCACATGTTAAAGCCTAAAATATTTTATATAAGCCTATTTTCTTTGCTTTTTGCAAATAATGTTAAATTTAAAATTCCATTTAACAAATTTAATTAAAACAACAGGGCTTTTCCACCTTTGCTTAAAAAAACATGTTTTAAATGTAAACATTCTTAAATAATAATTTATTTAAAATCTAATTATAATAAATAAAAGGTAATTACTTTTTTGAAAAAATGTTCTTAAATGTATGATTTTAAATTTGCATTGAACGATAAAAAGAGGGGTTGGATTGGAAAACTTTCCATTCAACCAATGAATTATTGAACGGATATTTTAAATTTTTTACTTTATATATAATTAATTACTAATAAAACAAAAAACAAATGTTTAACGATATATACAGGTTGGTCAAAAATTGCAACAAAAGGATTTTTCTTATTGAGATACTGAAAAAACGTTTGCCGGTTACCGAAGGTGCATGTCGAACAACCTAAGAAATCATTTTAACATTTGTCATGTAAAACACGTTTTAAAAATACATGTAAAATGTAAGGTTTAGGAATTAAAATATAAAAATAATTTATTTAAATTAACTGTTTAAAATTTAGTTTAAGCTTTTCAACCAAACTATAAAAAATATATATAAACATTTGGGAAAATATATATATATATATATATATATATATATATATATATATATATATATATATATATATATATAATATATACGATATATATATATAGCAACAAATAGCGGAATGCGGTTTCCGCATTTCCGCTATTTTTGCTGTAATTTATTAGTACGGTCGAAAAAAAAAAACATATTTATATATATATATATATATATATATATATATATATATATATATATATATATATATATATATATATATATATATATATTATATATATATATATATATATATATTTATATTTTTTTGTAAAACTATTATTTATTATCAATTTTTTTGTGGTAATCCCAGCTTTTAGAAGGATGTTTCTTTTACTATAAGTTTTGCTGGAAGATTTGGCAAAAAAAAAAGATAACAGAGTAATAAGCATGTGTTGTCGGAATCCACAACTAAGTGTAGGCGCACACTACAGACCAAACTGTCGTACGATGGTTTGGTCGGATTTTCTGCACCTCTGCTCACTGCTACAGATTAAAAGGAATCATATTGTCCTTTAAACTGTTTTAAATCTTATGAATGTGCGCAGTTACATATTATTATATCTCTTTGGTAATTAAAAGTCGATGAAACTATCGGCCCATCAAAAGTCTGTAGTGTGCGCCTTCTTTAAGCGATAATTTAACCAAAAAAGTCATATTTTGTTTTTTCAATCACTTTCAGTAAACAACAAAAAAGTACAATAAATCGAATTTGTTGGGGTCAATGATTTGTAGAAGGCAGTTTCTATTTAAAAAAAACAATTTTGCAAATAATATTGCAATTGGCGCATATACATGTTTTTCCATTTGGTTTTAAGATAAAAATTATATTAATTTTTTTAGTTTTAAAGCGTGTTGCGATATTTCTAAAAAACCTAAGAATATAAAAAAATATATTGGCAGGCCCAGATGCTAGGCAATTTTTCTTGAGCACATAAAGACATGCATTAAATGTGTTTAATAATTTTATACCGAAAATTAAGAGTTACTTAACTTAACTATTAAGCTTAGAGGTTATTAGGGAGATCGTATTATTTTAACAATAAAACAATTGTTTTAAAGATTTTTTTTAATTAAAATTATACTTAATATGTTAAGGGTAATCAGACTTTCATCTTATCCCATAAAATAAAGCAATAAATATTAAAACGTTCTAACGGCAAATTACCTAAAATTGGCTTACTTTATATTACAATGGATAACTTTCTGGAAAACGCCACGAAATATATGAATATTAATTTCTGGTGCAAGATAAAATAGAGGCTTTCATTAAGGCACTTGCTATTTTAGCTGATTAATAAAGGAGGTATATTTAAGTTTTTATTTTTTATGAAAATAATTTTTTATAGCAATAAAAAAAGAAAGCATCTCCTAGTACAGCTATAGTGCATCTTCTTAAATCTACAGCAGAAATATTTTTCTTTCTAATTTAAAAATGAAAATATTTCTTTAAAGTAAAAGAGATTTTTTGTATTAAAAAAGTGTTGTGCAGTTTTTAAGTGCTATTCTTAAAGTTTAAATGGTTAAAACAAAATTATTACCTAAATGTTTCAAATAAGATGCTCTACATTTCTAAAATTTGTTTTTATTTATGGACGTTTAATTTTTAGCTTTATTTTTTCTTTGAAGTAATTTGAAGTCGTTTAGATTTATAAAATTATACTGTCCTAGGCATTTTGTTAAATATAACAAAAATGTTTTTTTTAGTTTTATGTTTTATGTAGCTTTGTTTAGTTCCGGTAAGTCTCCAAATTTTTAATTCTGTGGTGTTTAATACTATACGTTCTCTTGGTTAACACGTCTATAATTCTAAGCAATAAATTATTTTACAGCCCGCGTAATTGATTCCATTAACTTTTAATATGTCTAGATTTTTAGTATCATACTTAATATTTACTTATCGTTATCTTTCTTAACAACTATTTAATTTTTTTTTATTGAAAGTGTTTTAAACTTTTAGATGATTTATTTAAAATTTGCATATCTACAAAAGTTTGTTTTTACTAAAAATAATTTATTTTCATTTAATACTTTTTTTGGTTCAATTTATAAAAGGATTTTTTTTTATTTTTAGTTTAAAACACAAGTTTTTTTTAAACGGCTTTTAAAATGTATCTTTAATTTTCATTGTGTAGCTAACCACAACTAAAAAATAATATACTTTTAGGATTTTGGAGTGGTATTTGTCAATGCTTATTGAAAAGCCCATGTTTATATTTTTAGTATTAATAGGATAAGTTAAAAAACTTTTAAATATATATTTACTTTTATAATTAGGTGGTTTTAGTTTTTAAATATTTTAAAAAATATTAATCGGTACCAATAAAACTACAAGTTTGTTTTTTTAAATGAAAAATATTTTTTATTTTTAAAATTGTATTGAAAAAAAAATATTTGAGAACGCTAAAAGTTTGTGGTTTCCAAACAATAAAAAATCTTTACAAAATATTTTAAAATAATATTTTTAGGTAATATAAATATTTTTTTTCTAATACTTTAAAATTAGCATTAACCGTGCAAAACTGCTTTAAAGAATATTTTATTAAATTTATTTTAGTATACTTATAGTAATTAGAATCTGAGGTATATCTCTTTGTGTGTTGTGTATAGTCGCTGTAAGAATGTTTATATTCTATGTGTTTACCGTACACCATCTAGCAGTGTGTCCGAGTTTTTGTCTAAATTAGAATCTACTATTTCGGTACTCCCCTGCAATTCACATATAATACTCTGCGGAGACTTTAATCTAGACTTTCTCAATATGTCTGATATGAATACACAAATATTTCAGAACCTAATAATGTCTAATGGATTGAATTTGCATGTTGATAAACCTACCCGTGTAACATCTCACTCTGCAGTAGATTATGTAATTTCAAATTTTAATCAGAACCAAGTTAAATGTGATGTTATTAATAGTGCACTTTCAGACCATGAAGCAGTTTGGTGTAGCTTTAAGACAGAACAGAAGAGGAGCGGGAGATCTAAAAGATGGGGTAGGCTGTTTACAGCAAGAAATTATGATAGGTTCTCGCAACTTGCTGCATCAGATAATTGGAATGACGTGTTAAATTCTGAGAATCCATTGACGGAGTTTCACGCATGTCTAGTAAACGTTTTTAATACATGTTTTCCTGTTAAACCCTTGAAACAAAGGGTAAAAAAAAACCGTGGATAACCAATGGAATAAGTATATCAGCGAAAAATTTAAGATCATTACATTATATTAGAAAGTTTAATATTTATAATACATTTTTTATCACTTATTTTACAGCATACAGATCTATATATCATAGGGTAGTCAAGGTAGCTAAGCGATTATATTACAAAAAAAGAATTGGTTACTCACATAATAAACAAAAAGAAGTGTGGAAAATTGTTAATAAACTTAGGGGTAAAAATTATGTTAATAAAGTTAGTGATACAAAATTAACAGCTAGCCATCTTAATAATTTTTATTGCACTATTGCAGAAAATATATCCAGTAATATACAGAATGACATAAATTTCGAAAACTTCATTAATGATATACATGTGCCTGATACATTCTTTTTCCTACCCACCAATAGTCATGAGATTAAAGAAATAATTTATAAATTAGATAGCAACAAGACGCCGGGGTGGGATGATATTTCCTGCAAGGTTTTTCGTAATCTTCCTGAGAGTGCGTTACAGGTTCTCGCGGAGGCTATAAATATCTCTTTTGCAGCTGGTGCTTTTCCTGACACCCTAAAAATAGCAAATATTATTCCTCTTTACAAAGATGGGGATGAAGAATACAAACTACAGACCTATTGCACTGTTGCCAACTTTGTCGAAAATCATTGAGAGACTCGTTAAAGAACGAATTATTAGTTTTGCAAAAATAATGGTATTCTAAGATCTGTACAGTTTGATTTCTTGGAAGCAAACTCAACCAGTGATGCTATTTTTTATTTTCTGGAGAAACTTTATCTTGGGATGAATGATCAGGACGCTTCAACAGCGGTGTTTTGTGATTTGACAAAAGCGTTTAACTGCGTGAATCAAAAGATACTGCTGCACAAACTGAAGGCATATGGATTCAGGGGAAGCAGTTTGAGGTGGTTTGAATCTTATTTGAATAATAGAGTACAGTCTGTCTCTTATAAAAATTCAGTATCTGGTCGAGAGATATTAAAGTGTGGTGTGCTTCAGGGGTCAGTCTTGGGACCAATTATGTTCTTGCTCTATATCAACGACATAGCCAAGCTACCGATTTCGGGGCAATTTACGTTATTTGCAGATGACGCAACTATTTTGTGGAGGGGTGCAAATGAGCAAGACCTGGGTAATATTATTAATCGTGATTTGTCTTTGGTGAAAATGTGGTGTGATTCAAACAAATTATGCTTTAATATTTCTAAAACTAATGTTATGTATTTTAAATGTAATGTATATCCTGTGTATTTAGACAACACTCAACTAAATTATTCAACTGAAAACAAATTTCTAGCATTGTTCATTGATAATAGGCTCAAGTTTGAAAGCCATATTAAACACCTTAATAAAAAGCTGTCCTCAAATTGTTTTGAACTGAGGATAATTTTAAATAACTTGGATAAAAATGTATCAAGACAAGCATATTTTGCATTAATAGAATCCCATTTACGTTATGGCATATGTTTCTGAGGTTCTTGTGCTAAACAGCTAATGCATACAGTGTTTGTACTGCAAAAAAGGACACTCAGGTATATGCATAAAGCCAGACCAAAAGACTCGTGCAAACCTCTTTTTATATCAGGCAATATTTTGACACTACCATCTTTATTTATCCTTGAAACTGTATCTTTAATACACAAAAAATATAGGGACACTTTAGGAAGGAATCTAGCCACCTACAATACAAGGCAAACATATATACTTTCACTGCCCATACCAAGATCTTCTCAGGTTCATGACTCGATCGTCTTTAATGGGCGACAGCTTTTTAATCATTTTCTTGCTCGAGTGAGAAAGATATAGGATGGTAGAATATTTAAGCGTGAAGTTAAGAAGTTGCTTGTTGCAAGAGCCTATTATGATGTTCGAGAATATTTTGACGAGCAATTTTAACACTATTTGAGCATTGTGATTTTCGGCCTTTAAACAATAGTCACAAGCCAATATGTCGTTTTAACTGTTTTTATTTGTTCGGACTGTTTTTTTTTTGTGGGACAATTTTAACAATATTTAAGGATTGTGATTGTTAGTTTAATGTTTTAATAATAGTTGTAAGTCGACTTGCCGTTTTAACTAACTCATTCTGACTATATATATTATTTATTTAAATAATTATTATTGTTATATGTTATGTTTTATTTTAATTTTTAATGTTTGATGGATGACATGCCACTATTTTATTTTATTTTATTTTATGACATTTGCAAAGAACTTAACATGTTTATTTTTTATGACTATGTTTAATTTGTATGCGATTTTATTTGTGATATTTTATTTGTGTTAACTTTTCACACTTTTATTTAAATTCTAGTAAAATAGGTTTATTTTTCAGCTTTGTCAATAAGATTGTTTACCATCTTCAGACAATAAAGCATTTTGAGTTTGAGTTTGAGTTTGTATTGCCTTATTGACGGGAGAGACATATACCACCGGCCTTTGCTGCGTCGAAACATCTCTTCCCGTGACATCAGCGAAGTTAAGCGTTGCCGACCACGATTATTAATTGAACGAGTGACCTCCAGTAAACATTATTTGCCGTTGGGTATAATTCGAAATCCACGTTAAACTGTAGATCTTGTCTGGTTAAAGTTACCCAGACGCACGGAGTGGTATTGGGTACTAAAAGTTGGCCAAAAAGGTTTTTTTTAATTCATAATGGTGCTTCAAAGTTAATTTTCTTCAATAGTAGGATAAATTTGCTATAAAATCGCCGAAGCACATAGCGATAGCATCACACAGCTAGCCACGTGATCAGTCGGAAGTTACCGTTCAGTAACAGTTATGTTATTGTAACAGGTTTAAGCCCTGGTCACCCACAAAAGAGGTCAAAGAATTGACTTTCGCTACACAAATGAAACTCAGAAAGGCTGGAAAAGTACATGCCTTAAAAGTGGTAAGAGATAAAAAATCCCCGGAAAGCGAGAAAATATGTAAGAGCAATAAGGAAAAGTATGAAAACACAAGACCAACTCGTCAATTATTACCAATAGATGCGATGTCCTTGTTTATTAATTATTAAAATGTTGATGTATATAGTAGTGATAATAAATAAATTATATTATAGACTGAAATTGGGATTTTATTTACCTTCCTAATAATTAGTTTCTTTAGAATAACATATCAATAAATCAATACGTAAGATTAATTACATTAGTAATTGGAGGAGGCTTATGTCAAGCAGAAGAGATTTTAGCTCTTATTATGATTATGATGATAATAATGACGATGATAATAATGAAATAACATAAAAAACTCATTTAAACAATAAAAAATTACAATTTGAAAATAACATATTTTTGGTCCACATTTCGTACTCAATACTACTCTGACGAGCCGTTGTTTCTGCCTACCCTCATCAGAAATAGGTTTGATAGTATGTATTATAACTTTTTAGGTCATTACCTGTCCATAACATAAATAAAATATTTTTGGCCAAGTTTTAGTACCCAATACCACTCTGTGAGACGTAGCCAGTTATTTGTATAACGTTAGGTGCCGCAAAATGCAATATCTACCTGTTTCGCTGTTTGAACAGCGTTGACGGAGCTAGATGATAAAGTGGATTAAACATCTAAAAACTAGATACCCGCGGTACCCAGTACTTAGACCTAAACCTTTGTAGTCTTTTGCAGAGATAAAAAAGTTTTATACTTGATGCTACTGGGGCAATAAATTTTAATACAATACATGAAACACTTACCGGCGGGACTTTCCTCAATCCAGAATGACTCATCCAGGGTGTAATCGGCCTCTGAAATGGACAAAATGTACATTAGAGCAAGCAAATTAAAAAAAATGTAACTGAAATTTTACTGCCTACTGAATAAATAATAAAGAAAATTATTATTTAAAAGAAAATAAAAAAAGGTATTAAAGTAAGCTTTAGAAATACCATACATTTTTTCAAATTTTATGGTCAAACAATGTATATTAGTATATTAGACATTAATTGATTTTGCTCCTATTTAAAATAGAAGAAACATATTGTTCCGTAACACCTTGTATAAAAACATGCATCTTTGGTTTACACCTTAATATTAGCAATCAGGTTAACAAACGTTTCTATGGTTACAACACTGCAATGTAACTATGTTAACTATTTAATTGTCTCTGTCATTAACTAGGCCGTTCAAAAGTCGATTTAACACTGGTCCTGGCGGAGTTTCCTATCGCCTTTTATAGTAACGTGGAAAAGAATTAAAAAGTCAGGAATTAGCTGCAAGAACTCTTTTAATGCAGAATGCAAGAAAAGTGCAGAATGGATGACTCTAGTGCCCTTAGGACACTTTACAATGGCCGTCGGAATGGAGAAAACTAAGGAAATTTACTTATATAAATTATTAACCTAAATTAAATAATTTTATTTTTCTACATTTCTATGAAATAAACAAATATTATTTTAGGTTTGTTATAATATGTTAATATTTTGAAAAGAAAACCAAACTGTTTTTATAGGTATTTTATTTTTAGAAATATCAATTTATTCTGAAAGAAAAGTTTTTTTTATAGAAATATATGTTTATTTTAAATTTTTCCAAACACCTTTTTCCTATTTTAAAATGATAGTCTAATTTTTCAGTAAATGTTTAGCTAATAAAATACTATTATTAATAATATTTGGCAATACTGTGACAAAACCCAAAAAGGATAAAATATTATTAAGAGAGGTAGTACGAATGTTTGTGTATTAATTATTTTTCTTAATTTAATTTTAATATACCCTATTTAACAAATGGAGGATTAAACATAATAATTTGTAGAATCACATATTGGTTAAATTTTATGAAAAAAATGTGCATGTTATATGGTATAATATTACTTTATAGCCACATATTATTTTTACAGGAGGCTTTGCTATAGGCCAATGAGCTCAAATTGGGATTTTTAGATGCAATGAATAATAAATATGTTTAATTTAAGATTGCTTAAATTATCTTAGAAAAATAGATCTTATGTTACCCTCTAAAATTACCTTTTATTTTTAAATTTATCAGAAAAATGTATTTTATTCGAAAATTTTTACTAGTTAACTAGTTGTTTATTGTAATTTTGATTTTATTAAAAAAATTGGTCTTAAAAGATATATGTCTAGCTACAATGATAAATATTCGTGGATATTTAAATGCGGTTTGAATAAATATATTAAGATTTAAATATCAGCAAAACATACTTTTTTATAAAGAAGCAATACTTGATTATTAAGAGGATAAATTAGATGTAAATTTTGGGTATCCCTTATATTTTTTAAAGCGTATAATATAAACCTTTTGTTTAAAATTTGTTCTCTTAATTTTGTTAAAGCGCTAGTTTTAAACCAAAATAGAAACTCTTGCAAGCCGCTAGAACTTATGCTAACCCTAAAAAAAAATATTCCACAGTTTATGTAGGTACAAGCCCTGGACCTCATACAAATATATTTTAAGCTTAGAGGTCAAAACACCCAGGTAGTTTTATCAAGGAAAAATATCTTTTACGCAGATTCAGCGTTTACCAAACCTAAAAGTCACTATTTATTTGACCATTTATATAGGAAAAAATCAACTTTAAAAATGTAGATATACTAGCTTTTTGCCCGCGGCTTCGCCTGTATGGACTACACGATTTTAGCTGTTTTGTTTTTTCTTTTGTGGCCAGATATTGCAGATTTTGCAATAACGAATTTCCAATTACCAAAGTCGCAATGGGCACGATGCTTCATTATGCGTATTTTGGCTCCTACAGAGCTCCAACGCTCCACATATTAAAAACATAAAACAATGGATTTATTTTATTAATTTCGATTGCTAATCGTTGTTGGACAGTTAGTTGACAGTTGTCAATAGTCAATATTGATTTTTTTTTGACATCAGATTTGAATTCAGCGACCTAAAAACAAAAAGGAATTTGTTTTACCAATTTTGATTGCTAATCGCTGTTTGACAGTTAGTTTACAGCTGTCAATAGTCAATATCGATTTTGCGACATCAGACTTGAATTCAGCGACCTGAAAAACGTAAAAAAAGATTTTGATTTTACCGATTTCGATTGCTTATCGCTGTTTGACAGTTACGTGACAGCTGTCAATTGTCAATATTGACTTTTTGACGTTAGGTTTGAATTCAGTGACCTAAAAAACTTAAGAACGTGTACTTTTTTTATATTATTGGGCATTAGACTATTGAAATATGACTTTTTGAATTTGTAAATAATGATCGATCTGTGAAGCTCCGTAGAAGCCAAAATCCGCAAAATGGAGCTTCGTGCCCATTGAGACTTTTCTCAGGATGACAAAAGCTACAACATATATTAAATTTAGCCATTTTCACAGGGGTCAGTTCCCATAAAAATAATGGATTTGTGGAGCTTTGTAGCTCCGTAGGAGACAAAATACGCATAATGGAGCGTAGTGTCCATTGAGACTTTTTCTGAGGACAAAAAAAGCTACCACATATATTGATATCAGCCATTTTTACCGAGGTCACTTTCCATAAGAAATAATCGATCGGTGGAGCTTTGGAGCTTCGAAGATGCCAAAATACGCATAATAGAGCATCGTACCCTAAAGAAATGTGCGGGGTCCTTTTATCTTTATAGGTCAAATAGTTTTCTAGATTTGGTAATTAGTCAATAAATATATAATTGTATGAGTAGATAGGCACTAATAATTGGATAATATAAATAATTCGGGATATATGTGTAACCATTTTCTAAAATTTTATTTTTTATTTTTGTCATTGGGTTTGGTAACAAGTAAAAATTTTAATAACTTTATTTACACAAAAACTGTACAGGTGCAAGTTTTTCTTATTAAAAATAATAATCGATTAAACAATATTTAAGTACTCACACCAGACATACCGAGATTATAATGCCAAAAAGTCAACGTTGAAACATTTATGAAATTCCAGGAGATTACTTGTCTTGGTTTACCTTAACTCACAATACTTGAAATGATACATGTGATGCAACAAAGGAGTTATGTCTTGTCTAAACTGGGCCAGTTTAATTTCTTTGTCAGTTAGTTGTCGCATACGGTGTTTCAAAGTGACGACGGATTAAGCTACATTTACACAACTGTCATGATTTAATTAGATCTGATTTAGAGCAAGCTTTATATATATATATATATATATATATATATATATATATATATATATATATATATATATATATATATATATATATATATATAATATATATATATATATATATATATATAAATATATATATATATATATATATATATATATATAAAATATTAAATATTTTTGGGACAATGTCACATAACGTAATCTTTATTTTCTTATACTTTTGGCGTTTCGGCATGAATAGATCAGAATATAAGACACGATGCTGTAAATAACACAAACAAAAAGATACGAATAAGATATATAACATATTTTAGATATTAAGATACCTTTAAAACAAACATTTTATAAATAGTAATTTTAAAACAGTTTTAATTTAAATATAAGAAAAAACAATAACAAAAACAATAATTAAGTTTTATTACCTTACATACCTAGGTTATCAGAAAAAAATTAAAATGCTTTTAAACAACATGCCATTATTGTTAGTCACAAAAAACGTAATCTTTTAAGATCTAATTTTAACTAATTTAAATCAAAAATACCAAGTGATCAAAAAACTCACGTGGTATTTGAAATAGCGTGTAAAGACTACGATCGTGCATATGTGGGACACAAAAGCAATATTTAAAAAATAAAATCAATAGGCATAAATATGATAAGAAAAACCAAACGGCTTTAACCAAACATAGTACTAAACATTACCACTTAGTCGATTTAAAAAAAGTTAAAATATTTAAATCTTAAAATCACTGTACCGCTAGGGGTAGCACGATATCGTCATGCTACTTCGGAAATTGACGCTCGACGTAACATTTATCAGGTGGCAGAAGAACTTTTAGTCTCCTGAGACGGTACCACCCCACTTGCCCTTTTTTCCTTATTACTTTTCTGCCTTTTTCTTTTCTTCTGTCATAAAATTTGGAAATAATGATAATGACGCTCCCAAAAGTCGGATCTCTGGGTGAAGGGAGCATTTGGGGACCACCTTTGAAAAGTTTGATATTATTTACAAATATATGTGAGCTTAACTCCAATTTAACCTAAGTTCACCATTTTCTTCAATCTTTCAAACTACACATACTGTTTCTTACCGAAACCCAAATAAGTTTCAAAACATTAACCAACCTCATTCTTCTCCCAGGTTACGAACTCATTTCATCTTTTCGACCCCATGGCAGCGTATGTGCTTACGTTCGCAATGATCTGGCTTGGGCTAGAGTTGAATCTAGTAAGCCTAATATTCTTTGGCTTAAATTTACCTTTAGATCCTCTATCCAATTCATCTGCTGTATAACGCAGGCCCGATTTGACTTCCTTTTAACAAAGATTGACACTATTATTTCCAAGTTTCCATTGGCTGAAGTATACTATACGAACTAACTAAGTTTTACAAAAACTGACATACAAGGCAGAGCAGCCAAAACCTTTGCAATTAGTAACTCGCTCACTAATCTAATTATGAAACCTTCCTACTTTCCTGGGGTTCTCACCCATAATTCTAACTCGCTAGATCTTTTTCTTACTACCAACCCTGATCTATATCAAGCATTTGCTCTCCTTGATCGCTCAGATCATGGCTTGGTGATTGTATTTCTTCTTTACACAGTCTGAGGCAACTAAATGCATGCTGCTACGGGACTGGGATGGCCTAAGAGATTTTTTTGTCCCCTACCCTTGGAACTCTATCTGCTGCTCTATTTACGTTCACTTCGAAATTTATGAACAACTAACCAACATAATTTAATAGGGCATATGACCTATATTTCTTATATCAAACACAACCCCAAACCTTCAAATCACACACCGTTGTTTTTTAAATGCTCTGACAAAGCCAGACTTTAAAAATAAATCAAGTCTAGAATCCACAAAAAGTTTCTTAAAAACCCTTGTCCCAAAAATCGACAGACTAGCATCCAAGCAAGAAATTAATATAATCAAACTTTTTAGATTAAGATTAAGTCCTCTCGTGCTCAAATGACAGCAAATTCTCGTCCTTTGCCAAAAACATTAGTGAAAACTTTTACTATATGGTATGCAAGTGATAGCATTGCCCGTTATTTATAGTATTCTTTAAACTGTATTCACATCCTATGTATACAGTATGTCCACGGAAAACGTGTTGAAGAGGAAAAAGTTTTTTATTTTTAATTTTATCGAAAAAAGCTACTCTTGATAAAAAATTTTGCTACTTCTTAGAGTAAGATTGGGATAGAAACATTTAACCTATTTTATACGCGGTGTTCAGAAAATTGAAAAACTTAAAATGGTACAGGAGTAAAGAGCATTTATTTGAGCAGATATGAAAATAAGTTACTGGAAAAAGTTGTTCAAAATAAAAAGGTAGTCTCTAATACCAATTTTCGACAAAAAACGGCCTAGTTTTATTTATTTGTGATAAAATTTATTTTAATATAAATTTGAATTTTTAATATCAATTTTATCAAATTTTTTGCTGTTAAGTAAGCATTTAAAGCTGACGATACAATAAAGCTTGTCACTATCAACGCCCACTAGTACAATAATAAGTTGGTAATTTGGAATTAGTTAATCAATATTATAATAATTTTTATTAGGCCGATTTTTTCGAAAATTGGTTTTAGAAACTACCTTTTAATTTTGATCAACTTTTCCTAGTAACTTATTTCCACATCTTCTCATATAAATGCACTTTACTCTTGTACCATTTTAAGTTTTTTTCATTTTCTGAACACCGCGTATAAAATATGTTAAATGTTTCTATCCCAATCTTACTCTTAGAAGTAGCAAAATTTTTATCAAGAATAGCTTTTTTCGATAAAATCAAAAATAAAAAAGTTTTTTCTCTTCTACACCTTTCCCGTGGACATACTGTATAAATAAAATCTATTTAAGTGTAAATGGTATTTTAAAAATATTATTTAAAAAAAGTCAAGATTTTTTTGTAAGCAAAAACACAAAAAAGTTATTTTAAGTCTCACAGGGACAGGTAGAAATTACTATGGTATCGTAGGTCAATAAACAAGTTTTGGGACCGCTCAATGGACAAATAATAACCTTGCAGCAATAAAATATAAAAATCATAATAAAAAGCAAAATCAATCAAGACCGAACTATCTATTTTCAATTTAAAGTAAAATGAAACCCGTCCGCATCATTAAATGTATCTATTGGTATAAATAAATGTTCTCTTTAGATTAATAACTAACAACTTAATTCCTTAAGAGCAAATTTGTCAAAAAATGTAAGAGAATAAATATTTTTTTATTTTTTAGCGGACACATATATCAGAAAAAATTAATATGACTTTTTATAAATGTAAAAAATAAGCACCACATAGTTTTAAAGCACCTATTTAATTATCACAATTAGTTATTCATTTCATAAATTTTTAAATTAATTTAAAGTTAATTTAACGAAAAAAAGTTTTGAAATAAAAATGTCATTTATATGAAAGTAAGTAGTAGATTGGGTCGCGTTACCTGTCTGAAAAAATGGTAAAAAGATGTTATATTATGTAATTATTAAACCTTTGTTAAGGATTATGTATAACTATTTTAATAATTACCTGGGGCTTATCAGGTAATTTAAATTTATTTTTATAAAAAAAAAAATTATTCGAACACTCAAAAAAAGTTTTATACAAAAAAATTCTATTTTTTATAAAAAAAAATTTTGGCACAAAATTGTAATGTGATAATAGGTCTCTTTAGACTTTTCATAATGTGTTTATTTGTCATTAGGCAGTGATATTTTAATGTAGTTCTTTACGTTAACAGTCAATAATTTTTTTAATTACAGTGGATCTTAAACCTTCTGGTGTCATCTTCATCAATTTAATATTGTTACACTTAAAACTCACACATATACTTAAAACTCACACATATTTAACCCAAAGGAAAAAACCCAAAAAGTATATTTTACAGAATTCTAACAGTCTTATTTAGTATATCCAGCAGCTTCCTGATACATAAGATATATTTTCAATTAACAACATAATATTGAAAAAAATATTTTATAGTAAATTCGACCAAAACCATTTAAAAAGTCGTAAGTGGATATATTTTCTAAAGCAATAACTACTCGAAAACCTCTTATCTGACCATCGTTATGGTCTTGTAATTTATTTTAGCCTTTAAATTGAATTCGAACCACGTATTTTCACGAATTTTAGATTGCTGCCGCAGTGTGCCTCGTTAAGATGACCTTTCTACGGAAATCAATGATTCTTTCAATGGTTTAAAATAGTTTTTAGTCTAGTTTTTAAGTTTTTATTTACATAAACATGTACCCTTATTTATCTTACCTTTGTAACATTGTCTTTATAAAAATAACAAAAAGAATTTTGTAACTTAAGTTTACTGGGATTTATTTTAGTTCCAACAATTATGTGCTTAAACCTGTTTTATTTCACACGATATGAATTAAAAAGTCACTATTGTAAAAACACAGCTTTTTGTTGCGGTAACTCTTACAACAAAAGGGTAAATAATAACACGTGTCATAATCCTATTATTAAAATAAAAATATCTCTGGTGATGTCATATGCTCTTTTATTAGGTAACCTTGGTTTAAGCTAATGAAAAATAACAGAAGGGCTTATAAAAACAAGCGGATCTGCATAACAACAGACAGCCAGGCGTCACTAGGGGCACGAGTAAACTCCAAGGTAACGTTCAAGCTGAAATGGGAATGCCAAAAAGACCTGGAAGTCTTTGAAAAACGCTACAGGTTAACTCTCCTGTGGGTACCAGGATATTCAGGAATAGAAGACAATCAAAAAGCGGATGAGACAGCGAGAGAAAAATCATCCACACCATACTTTGGACCAGAATCAGCACGAGGGCAGTCTAGGGAATGAATTTGAGACAAACACGAAAAATACTGGTCCAGCATCAGTAGAATAAGAGATGGAAAAGGCTTCATAAAGGGCTCATCCAAAAAAACGAAGGAAGAACCACCAAGACAAAGTAGAAAAAGACTTCACATAACAGTATGGCTGCTAACAGGGCACGATAACCTAAGAGAACACCTTTTTAAGATAGGCTCATATAATGAAAACCCAGTTGCAGAATGTGCGACAAGGAAAAAGAAACAGCCTACCATATCCTGTGCAAATGTGAAGCGTTGAATCACAAAAGACAAGCATTATTTGGGCAACCGAAAATGAGCCTGCTTGAATATCTCCACCAATCAGTCTCGGGGTTATACAGACTTGTAGAAGAAACAAGACTAATGGGAGGATTGGTATCCAAGAAAATGGGATATTAGGTACAAAAAGCCCCAGGAAGCTGCTCTGCCTCCGGTAGTAATCAAGACGGCTCCCAGGAAAAAAAGCTAATAAAATTACTTAACACTGTAACGAGGGTTGATATTTTTAAATGAAGATATGGGCATAAAATATTTATATATTTAAGAAAAACCTTTAGGAAGCCCCAAAGAAAGATTTACATCTCCATTGCAAGTTGACGTTTTCTCAAGTTTTAATCAAAAAAAGTGTAAGCCTCTCTCTGTTATAGAAAGCATTTCTTTTGGTTCTCCTTAATAATAAGTACGTTTAAACAAGAAACTAAAAACCCTTTTTTATCAATGAGCCTAGGTTGAGGGTCCTAGTGTAGAGTTGCTACTTCTTGTAACTGTCCTAAAATGATGTACAGCATTTTTTATCTTGGGACAGTTCACTAGGGCTTAAAGCTTAATTGCAACTGTATCGCAGGTGTTTTCATTAAGATAAGCCGTGGTTTATTAACACAAGGCTAAAAAGGTTTAAAAAAAAAACAAGTTTTGCAGGCAGTAGGTTACACAGTCAAGAGACTCTAGGGTGGGGATAAAAGAATGAGCCAATATTATGTATTCTTTTATTAAAAGCTTTAAAAAAAAATAAAGATTATTCCTTGCAAAAAATCTGTGGAGATCCTCTAGAGTTCACCAGGGGGGGGGAAGACGCAAGAGAAAGGGGTTTTATGAAGGATGGAATTATTAATAAAGCAAAAGGCTTCCCATGAAATGGAGTAAAAAATGTCAAGAGCTGGGAAAGATGCTATTCCTCAGACCTAATAATACTTTTCCAAAGTGGGTCCGATTTCGGATACATTTAGAGTATACAGATTAGAAGAGGGAAAATTTTCTGAGGAATTTAAGCTTTTCTTAAGCCATTGTGGTTATGGATATAATGCCAGATAAGGTTATTTTTAAAATAAATGTCCACAAGTTTAAAAAAGTTTGTTCTGAAAAATTAAAATAACTAATTTAATATTAATTTTAACTAATAAGTAAATTTTTAATGAAGCTTTATTTTTAAACCCAAAGTCATAGCCATAGTAAAAAATTGGATTAATGCATGTCATAGACGCCCCATAAGAAATGACGTATTTTAATTTTGGGTCTGTAGCGCCGAAACCATAAAAAATACCATGGATGGGAACAAAGAATAAAGTTTTATGGTTGCAGACCGAAAAAGAGAAATACAAAGTTTAAAATATAGCAATAACCTCTTTTTCAGCTTTGGATAACAATATGTTTGGGCTATATTTCTTTAGTAAATTAGGCAATATTTACGACCCTAAAAGAAATAGATCCAATCCAATAAAGCTAAAATGATGGTCTTTGTATATCATATTATTAAAAAATTGAATTTCTTAATTTATTTAAATCCTAATAAGTATATTGTCAGTTTAAAAATTTTTTGAACATAAATTAAAAAGTTTCGGTTAGTTTCCATATAGATCTCTAATTATGCTGATTAATGTATATCATTAAATCTACACAAACTAGTACATAATTTACATATTTACATCTATAGAAATAACCTGTTTAAGTTTAATTATCTGGATAATTCCTTTTGCTGTAAATTATTAGTCAATTTTCTCTTGGAATGGAGGATTTAAAATATACCATTAGAGTGAAAGCCTCATTTAGCGGAAAAGGTAGTCGCAATGAATATAATTTACAGGGAGAACTAAAGATAAAACGAACATGATAATTAGTGATAAAACTGCCTTGCCTTCAATATCTACTACCGCAAAAGGTAATAACCTTTTAGTTTTGTGGCTTTTCACGGATACCGAAGAAAATATGTTTACTTTGATGCTAGTTTATCTTTTAATTAAAGACCTTAAAAAGAATGCTGTTTATTTTGAATATTTCATATTTTCCTGAAGTTAGCTATAAAATTGTTAAACAAGGCAATTTTATATGAACATTATTATTATTATTATTAAAATATTTGCTTTGTTACAAAATTATTTGTAAGCTTTTAGAGATTCAAAATATAAATCCAGTTAAATTTTACAAATAAGCGTTAGTTTCAAAGAAGTTGTTTAAAAGTAAGTTGGTTTTAGCAACTTAAAAAAAATATCACACTAAGATAATAGAAATATGTTTTATACAAGGATAATTCAAAATTTTCAAAAAAACAACAAAAATGAACAGGGGGCCATAACTTGGTACTTAAGCTTGACTTTTAATTTTAAACTACTTTTCTACCTAACATTTTGTTATATTTTTTGAAATAAGGGTACTTTATTCTTTAGCAGCTTTTAATTTTTTTGACTTGCCCTGTATATCCTTTGACTTTTAAAAAAACTAGCCATTGCTAGTAGAGTTTGGTTTTACGCACCAAACTTTTATAAAAAATAAAATTAACTGTCAAAACTTTTTAAAAAATACCATTGTTGTAATATAAATGGACCACCTATATATATTTTATATATATATATATATATATATATATATAATAATATATATATATATATATATATATATTATATATATATATTATTATATATATATATATATATATATTATATATATATATATATATATATATATATATATATATATATATATATATATATATATATATATATATATATATATATATATACATACAGCGTAATTCATGAGGAAATGTCACTTTAGGTACGTATTTAGGGTCCAAAGTAAACATGAGTCCGCTAGGCCTTCGTTTCCAAAATACAGGGTGTTAAAGATAAAAAAAAATAAAAATTATAAAACCTAGCTCATGTTTTGCTGAACATAATTAAAAAACAATAATTTTGAAAATTAAAATACATATTGTTTAATTATACATTTTGTTTCCTTTTTTTTTAAATTTTGCTATTATAAAATCAGATGCGTCATAATTTTTTTAAAATCCAAATATTTTGAAAACGGTTGCTTATATTAACTTTTAACAGGAGTAGCTTTTTTACGTAAAAATAACAAAACAATTATTTATTTACCTAAAAATGTAATACAGGGCCGTACCAAAAGTTGTGATTGTTCAAAATAGTAAAAAGACGTGTAGGTAACACCTCCTACAAGTAAGAGCCGTACTAAGATTAGATTCGAATCCGTCGTACCAAACAACCCCCGGATACAAATTTTTACTTCAATATTTACATTATCATAGATTTTATTTAAAAAATAGAAAAATTTACTAAAAACTTTAACACCCTGTATATAAATATATATAAATATATATATATATATATATATATATATATATATATATATATATATATATATTTTATATATATATATATATATATATATATATATATATATATATAT
>JAHBCN010001388.1:0-119791 GCA_019359885.1 Listronotus oregonensis
GCAACTATAACATTTCTTATCAGTAGTTTTTTTTTTTTTCTAAACATATTAATCTTTAATCATTACATAAACCCATTTTTAATTTTTCCCTTAAATTTTTCGTGTGAATATATTAAATTAATGGCATTCTTTATTATTTAATATTATCTATCTTTTTAAGTTTAAATAACTTTTTTTTTTTTTACTTGGAGTTTTTAAACAAACTGATTCTTTATATAAAACCGCATTTAATAGACGCAACTCTCTCAGTGACTCAGCGTAAACGGAACCAATTTTGAAATCCTGTAATGATTTTTTCCCGGACTTAGTTTTTAACTACTGGTTGATAGCATTCTTTCCCCATTCAACCCGTGTTTAACCCTCCTATCCTGCAAAAACGAAACGGTTTCGTATGTCAACTTACTCTAATGGTTTAATACCTTTTATGTTTAAATTTAAATTAAGGTTTTTGGGAAGTTAAGAAATAATGAAAAGATAATTTTAAGCCCAAAATTTTTCTTTTAATAAGATATTATGTTTCAAGTAAACTATAATAAGAAAATTTTTTCCTTTATATTGAAATATAATTGTATTAATTCATGTTTGGGAATTAACTAATAAATCAAAAAATCCAATCCAAATGTTGTTAAACCATGAAAAAAACTCAAAAACCCAAAAACAATAGAAAAGCGCGAATCCTCCATTTTTTTAAAATTTTAAAATTTTGCTAACCATTATTAACCCCCCCCATAGTGGCGATAGCGGTGATCTGGGTAAAAAGTAATGACGTAGTACTGCGACAGAACCCCTTTCCCCCTCGTTACCCTTCTCGCGAAAATAAACCGGTTTTTAACGTTAACAATGTTCAACGCGGTATGTGAAAATTTGTTTTTTCCCCACAATGAATACAAGGTGGATCCCAGCGATCCATAATCTTCTTTTTAATGACGTTGCAAGGACTTCTAAAATTTAAAATGAAAGCCTGCAATCTTTGTTTTTTTGCCATTTTTAAATATTAGGCTTATTTTAAAGATATGGGCTTTTAATATAACTTTATCTTAAACTTCAACTAGTTTTAAGTCACAAAACTCCAAAAGCAAAGTAAAACGCTAGAAAAATTAATATAAATACCACTATAAAAATACGGCTTCACCTTAATTTAAAACAAATTTTTGGCGAGAACCGGAAACTAGGAAAGGTGTTATGAGGCTTTACGTCATTTCAATTGTTATGTCGAAAATTAAAAAAAAAATTTCCGGTTTTTCCATTTTTTGGGTGCCGGATTCTTTTTTTATGGTCAACGACTATTTGGTTAAAATTTTTTCGTTTTAAATTATTTTTCCTAATAAATGAATATCAATTTTTAAATCTATGGAAAAATTTACTTTTTAAAATTTACTTGGGAAAAGCAATATCTTATTAATAAATTTTTGGTTTTTATCTTATTTTTTTGACATTATTATCTCTAAAGACCTTTTACATTTGGATTTAAACTCAAAAAGCATATTAAACGTTTGGAAAATTAAAAGCGTACATCGAAAACCCTTTCGTTTTTGTGAGGATATGCGGGTTAAGCAGGGTTAGAATCAACGAATTCTTGAATGAAATAAAGTAAACAAATCTTGTTTGGCATTAATATATTCGGGGGCAAGGAGGGATAGTTTTTGAAACACCTGCACCGGCAACATTGATGAAACACACGAATAACAACACCCCAAATAAAATTTTTTTAAATGTTTATGGTTTTTATAATTACATTTTTCAAACCATCATTTTTTTTTTTAAAAAATTTTTTAAACCGGGAAAAATATTTTTTTTTATTATCTGAATGACAGACGAATGACATTTACTTTGATCTCTTCGTTTCAGTTGATCAAGTCAGTTTACAGAACGTGTTATTGAATAATACAACCTACTAGAAAAAGGAAAAAAGACATCGAAGTGCCGATAAAACCGTTTCTATTTTGTTTATTAAACAAATGCGCACTGTCCAAACCAACCTTGTTACAGGTGCTTGGGAAATGTCTTTAAAAAATGTTTATATTCAAATTGATGTTGCCTATATTAACCAAAAAACCCAAAATTATTGAATAATTTTTTTTACATTTTCAAAGGGAAATTCCTGATTTTGGTTTTTAGTTTTTGGAATTTGTTTACGTTTTTAAAACAAACCAAACAATCATATATCCACCTTCCTACAAACTGGCGTTGCGTTAATTCTAGTCCTGAGTTCGGTAAAAACGGCATGTCGCGAAAAAAACCTTTTAGTACTTTTTAATTCCCTGACAAACGTCATGGGAAAATCCTACCTTGTATTCTTTGTGCCGTTTATCCCCGTTATATTCGCTCTTCATGTGTTTTAAATATTTGAAGGATTATTTGGAACGGGTTTTGAAAAACGAAATTTTGAGTGTATTTTTTTCCCCAAAAATTAATTGAAACCTGAAAGCCCAAAGCTTAAATAAATCTGTGTTTTTATTTTTAGTGCAATTCTTAGGTCTCCGGCTTTCAGCGAGTTTATCACAATTCCACGTGGGGAACCCCCCCCGAAAATGGCCCCCCAAAGTCTTAAAAAAGAGTTTTAAATATCTGCCAAAATATAAACGAAAATTTTTTTTTATACAAAAAAAAGAAGATCCCCCGAAAAACTACAAAAAAAGGCCTTACTATTTTTTTTTCCCAAAACCAATATTTTTTGCAAAAAAAGGCCGTAAAATTCTAACAATCTTACTAAAAAAAGCAGATGGGCAAAACAATTTTTTTTCAAAACGCAAAGGGAAAAGGGGGGAAAATTTTTTGGGATCATTGCACTTGCTAAGGTCTCATTTTAAAAAAAAAAGCTAATAAAAACCCTTTTTCAAAATATCAATAAATTAATGAGATACTCTCAAAATATTGTAAAAAAAAAAATTGCCCTTTTTTCAATATTCTAAAAATCAGAATGGACCCAAACTCATATGCAATGATAGGTACGGGTTTTTTCCCTTTCCTGAACTTTGAATGTTAAAAATTTAAATTTTTCTCGAGTAATGGAACAATTCGTCCTCTGTTTAAAAGGGCCCAAAAAGATAGCGGCATTCTAGCGGTAGAGCACAGCTAAAATGAGGGAACTTTGGGCCCCTTATCTAAAAACTATCGACTTTTCGAAAAAATTACGGGGGCCTTTTTGAGTTACAACATCTTTTTTTTTTCCTAAACGAAAATTCCCCAATTCCTATTTTGGCAGATATTAGCGAAAACCCTTTTTTCGGGCCTTGGGGCCCATTTTCAGCCCTTTCCCCCCTTTTTAATGTTGATAAATTTTTAAAGCCCAAAATTGCCCAAAAGGAAAACTGTAAAATTTTCTTTACAGCTTTGCCCCTTATTTATTTGACTAAAAGTTAGGCAAACATTTATAAAAAAGCAATTATAAGAAAAACCCATTAAAGGAACAGTGGTACCCTTGGTTTTAACCACCTATTACAAAAAAAAAAATAATAATAATGATTATGATAATTAAACTTTTTTCTTTCAGATAATGAGCTTAGGGACGTTAAAAACAAGGGAAAACTTAAAAGGTTGCATACGAAATTTAAAAAAATCCAAAATGAACTGAAAATTGGTCGGATAGGGAAGAACTGAATGCGTCCTATTAAATTTTTCCTGTTTACCCTACAAAAATTAAGAAACATTTGTTTATATTAAAATTATAGAAAAAGTCTTTCATATACTAAATATTTTTTTTTTAAAGGAGGTTTAGATAAGAAAAAAAATCTTCAATTCAAAACTATTTTTGATTTCCTAAAAAATTTTTTTCCTAAAAACAAATATTAAAATTTTAAAAAATTTATAATTAAAAATAATTTTTAAAAATGACTATTTAATTATTTTTTTTTACCTTTTTTAAAATTTTCCTTAACAAAATGGTGCCATTAAAAAAAAAATGTGTCCTGTCTCATTTAGATGTAATCAGTTACTTAAATATTTTGGTACCTATTGGTAAATGAACATTAGCACAGTATTATAGGTGTACACCTTTAGATTGTAAAAAATAATGTCGCCAAAATAAAAAAAAACTAAATGTCAAATGCAAACGGAAAATGAACCCTAATGGAATTTTTTTTTTTTTTAAAAAACGTGTTCCGTGTTTATTTTATAAGTCCTAATTATTTCGAATAAACTAAACTACGGGTCTGCCCAAAAGTCCCGGCCTTTTTTTCCCCCGTGCTGGTCTTTTTTTTTTTCATCCGGCTGGTCATCCTTTAAAGTAGTCCCCATTTAGTTAAATAATGGGGTTCATCAGTATTATTACTTTCTGAAGCAGTTCTCAAACCTAATTTTCGGTATGGCCTTTATTGCTGGACATTTAGTTTTCCGTCTCTTTGTAATAAAACCAGTGTCTCTTGAGCGACAATTTCAATCTTAGGAACATCCAAATCTCGCATGAGGCTATGTCAGACTTTTGAAGGCTGGCAAAGCTGTAAGAATTTGTTGGTTAAAAATTTAATTTACAAAATTCGATGAATGGGCGGATGTTTATCATGGTGAAAACCGTTTTCTTCTAACCGTACCAAAAAATTTTTTCAAAACCTTAACGTTTATTCCTTTGGAATTCTGATCTCTAAAATATTTGTGGGGCCCAAAACCTTCACAATTTAAAAAAAAAACAACATTGACTTGATATTTCCCACTTTGACGGTTTTTTTTCGCCCTTTCAAGGATGAACTTCTATTATGAGGGCTATATTTTTTTTCGAAATTATCACAAAACCCACGACTCATTACCGGTAATAACAAGAACACTTTGCCATCAGTGGCCATTTCAAAAATTTTCCCAATGATTTCAAGCGAAGGTTTTTTTCTCTGGTAATTTCGCAACACGCAAGTTATTTAAATTTTTGGGGTTTTTTTAAGTATATGCGGTGTTCAAAAATCAGTTTCTACTTCCACGTTCTTTTTTTTCTTTCCCGCAAGTCGTCTTGATTTCTGGAGGCGCGAAGCCTCTTTGGGCTTTTTGCCGAATCTCCGTTATCTTATATAACAATCCTCCCCTTAGTCTTGTTCCTTCCAGTGGTGGTCCCCCATTGGGTCATTTGGTTCCTCCCAGTATTTTCATTATTTCCCAACAAAAACAAAAAATAATAATAATATTTTATTTGGGTCTATGGGGCTTTTTTTCCAAGGGGGTGCGTCCAATCGGTAGATGTTAGTAATGGGCATATTCGGATGATTTTAATATTCGAAATTTATTCCGGGAAAATCTTCATATTCGGAATATCATTCGACATATGAAACAACCCCGAAGTCGAAGCTTTTTTTTCGAAATAACAATTATTCTGGATGAATTTTGTCGGAAGATGAAAACTTGTTTTGTTTCGGCTTTGATTTTATCGACTTTTTTATTGTTATTGGGTTGTTTCCGTATTCGTGTACGTTTTTATTTTGTTTTGCTGTTATTGGTGGTGCGGCGAAAGTTTTTTTTCGTTTTAATTCGTAATTATTGGTGTGGTGTATAGAATAGTATACAGTGGCCGCCAAAAAAGTCGACACTTTGTGGAAAATTTCTATTTTCTTTCTATTGATATTAATTTTTTGTATGTAGTATCAGCATTTTGAATTGAAAATTCATTATGATGAAAATGCATATTATGGTTTTCCGAGTGATTTTCAATTTGCTTAAATTACTTAAGTACTTTAAGTACGAAATTTTGTTTAGTTTAGTTAATTTTCACTAATTATTAGGCAACCGTTTACATTAAAATCCGCTAATAAAAGCAATCGACAGAAATTAGAACGCAATGGTTTGCAAAATAAAATCATAGTTCAACCGACATAACCTTTCAAAGAATGCTTTTAAAAATTTAGATTTTATCGCATTGCTATTTTATTATGTTTCACAAGTAATGTTTAATTATTCCTTTATTCAATAGCGTAATTATAATTAAATATAAAATTAAGTGGTTACGAATCACAATGTGGCATCCGACATTTAAATTTTCAAGTGCATTTTTTTGACAGCTCTTCCTATTTCGGTCGAACTAAGATTGTACTTAAATAAACCGCGAATCGAATGAACTATCATCCGATAAGTAACGGTAATATACCCCAGCTGATTAAAATACGAATATTCGAATATCCGAAATAAATATTAGAATCATTCGAAACATTCCGTCACTAGTAGATGTTATCATCCGTTCGTAAGGAATTACTGTTTATCCTTATGCCTCGCAAAAATTATTCGAATGTTCTTGCGCGCAGATACAAAGGCAGGTGGGATACTTTTGAGACAGACCTCGTAAATAAGCAAAAAGATTCTTAAAATAAATTCGCACGCTACTCAGCTACTAAATGTTGTAACTCGCCTATAATATCTGTAAAGTAGGTTTAAATATTAATCTAATCAACCAACAAAAAGTATTATGCTACCGCAAATGTATTGTACAATTTTTGTAGTTTAGTTAGTCAAAGTCACTGCCATTTTTAAATGTATATAATTTATTTTTTGTACATAATTTTATTTATAATAATTTTAGTAATGTAGTTTTATTGGCTAGCTAAAAATTGTAAATAGCTATTTTCTGTAAATAATTTAAGTTTACTTTGTAAGGTTTAATTTATATGTCTATAAATATAAATAAAACAGAAGTTCAATAAACAATGTGTCTTTCTGTTTTATAAATTTAGTAAAACAATTCAACAGTAATTCAATTTCTTTTGCTTTTTGTGGCGTTAATTGAAAAATTGAGGAAAAAAATCACATTCCCAAAAATAACAACATAGCATCATTTATATTTTTACTAAATTATTAAATGTTCTAACAAAAAATGTTAAAATAAGCAAATTTGCAAAATAAAAGACAGCCAGGCGTCACTAGGGGCACTAGCAAACCCCAAGGTAACGTCCAAGCGGACATGGAATGCCAAAAGGGTCTAGAAGTCCTGGGACAACGCAACAAACTTTGGACCAGAACCAGAACCTGCCCTAGGAGTTACCAAAACCACAGCACGAGAGCAAATCAGGGAATGGATCTGAAACAAACACGAGGAATACTAGGGTAGCATCAGTAGAATAAGACATGGAAAAGGCTTCATAAAGGGCCCATTTAAGAGAACAAAGGAAGAACTATGCAGAGAAAATAGGAAAATACTTCGCATAACAGTAGGACTGCTAACAGGATACGATAACCTAAGAGGACATCTACACAAGCTAGGGGGGGGGGGGGGGGGGGGGGGGGGGGGGGGGGGGGGGGGGGGGGGGGGGGGGGGGGGGGGGGGGGGGGGGGGGGGGGGGGGGGGGGAACCCCGAACTTCCAAATTTAAAAAGGGGGGATAGAAAACATTTGGGAACCCTGAGCTAGGCTTACAATGGGGACCCCCAAATTAAGAATGTGTGACGAGGGGGGAAAAACACCCCTTTTCCCGTGCGAATGACTTTGGTCACAAAGACAGGCATTTTTGGGGAACCGAAAATGAGCCCACAGGGAAATTTTATTTACCAACCAGTCTCGGGGTTATAAAACTTGTAGAAAAATATAATGGATTGTATAAAGAAAAATGATTTCCAAAAAACCCAAATGCCTCTAGTGGTAATCAAGAGGCTTAAGGAAAAAATGATTTAAAAAGTTTCTTAACCGTTTTAAATATAAAAATTTTAAAAAATTGAAGTTTTTTGGTAATAATTATAATTTTTACCAAAAGTAGAAAAAAGCTAAACTTTAATTTTTATGTTTTAAAATTTTGATGTTTATCATTAGGTTTTTCTATTTTCTGATTTAATCGTAAATTTTAATATTATGTATTAAATTAATTTTGTAAAACAAAATAAATGCGAATTCCTTTTTATTGAAACATATTAAAACTGAAACACTTTCAAATTAAATAAATAAATATTTTAATTAAAAAAATATGGGCCTGTTCAGTTCTCCTTAAACAACCCTTTACCTAGGTACTTCTCTAAAATAATGAAAAAGAAACATTTAAATATTTACATTTTTTAAAAACTTTATTCGATATTAAGGTATTATTACTTGCAATCTTTAAAGATGTATAATAATTTTTTAATACTAACTGCCCACGTTTACATGTCAAAGGATCAGTTTGGCAACTAGGATAATCTATCATACTGCACCGTCAGATGGCTCTGCTTCATGTTAGTTGTAGCATGTGTGTCCCGTGTTTAACCCCACTTCTATAACCATCTCTTTTGCCCTTATATCGTAAAATTCGAGTGTAGTGTCGGTGGTCGACAGAATAAGTTACGAATAATATTCGGATCTGTATTTTCAGATGTCTTTGTGAGCAAAAATCTTAAAATGCAGTATTATCGTCGTTAACATCATGAGTTTTCATATGACAAGTTAAACTATTTGTTTGGCTAAAGCTAAGTCCACAAACATCACACACATAGGGCTTCTCATTTGTGTGAACTCTTAAATGAATTTTTAAATTTCCAGATTCTCTAAAAAAAAATATTTATTATTTTTCCAGTTATAAGTCTTATAGATATGTTCTATAGTTTCGTGACTAAATCATGTTTTAATAAGTTCTTGTTGGATTTACTCGCCAGGAAAATTTTTATACAATCGGACCGCTACGGTCTTGGTCCCGGGGTATAGCAACTGAGTGTGCTTAGCCCTATTGACCATTATGAACTTGCAGATCACCAGGGACAGAAAAAAAATCTCCAAAAAACCCACAAATTTTTAAACCGGCGGCAGGTCTGCTAAGCATAAACTCTATTCTTCAATTATTAACTTTTTGCATAAAAACAACATATTTCCAATATAACACTGACTTTTATAAACAAACTTCTGGCACGGCCATGGGTTTACCTTTATCACCATTAAGTAATATTTTTGAGGAAAATTTTAAATTCAATTTTGTAGAAAATTATCACTATAATCCTTTAGTCTGGTGGCGATATACAGAAGATATTTTTTTCTATTTATCAACATGACCAACATTGTTTAATTAATTTTTTAACACACATCAATACACAAGAACCCACTATTCATTTCACTTCAGAAAAAAACGCACAATTTTCCTTTCTTGATATTCTGATAAACATATCATTAATTTTGAAACTAAACATTGCAGAAAACTTATACATCCTAACAGATACATAAATTTTAACTAAAATCACCCAATAATGGTAATAAAGGGAGTTATAAAAAGTCTTTTTGATAGAACTAAAATAATTTGTTCTGATCAAAACACAAAAAATAAAAAAGAGTTTTTAAAAAATATTTTAATTCAAAATAATTATCCTCCTGATTTTATAAATAAATGCTTTCCAAAATTTAAACAACCAAATTTATAGTCCGAGAACTGGCAGCAATTTTTGGGTAGGTGTTGAAAACTTGTCATATACCTCTCCTATTGTACCCCAATACGGAACTACAGACCTGGCCGGTGAATAGCAGGGCTAAATAAACCCCTAAATTTTTAAAAATATTATTTTTTTCCAAAAATATATTTGAGGCAATATGTAATTTTTATATGTTGTAGTTTATTGTTTAAAAAATTAAAAAAAAATGATAAGCCAGACGATTTTGTCGGGGTTTAAACATTGCCAGGCGCGTGCAGAAATATTTTGCAAAAAATATAAAAAAATGTATTCAAGGCAACTTGAAATTTTAATAGGGTATTATTTATAACTAAAAATAAGATTCTCAAAAAGACAGATTATTTTGGTGGGACTTTCAACATGCCAGGTGATCTAACAAATTATTTATAGGTGCGACTGAGTAGCGCTATAGACAAGCTGTAGTGTAAAGGCCCCCACAGACTACGGTTATTTTCATCCATTCGTATCGCGGCGATTCGGAACGGCGTGTTGAATCGCCGAACTGTTTTGCCCACACATTACAGGTAATTTGGACCGTTCCTTTGTGCAAGAGAAAGCATTTTAAATCAAAATAACAAGTATGAACTTGTGTCGCTGTTTCTTTGGCTCCTCTCATGCAAAAAAAACCGTCAATTTTGAATAAAATCCCCAAAACTATCAGTAGGAACGTCACGAGTCGAACCGTCATTCCAAAAACCAAGCGCCAGCGGAAATTTTTACCGATGATGCGGCACGATGGTTTTGCCCCACAGACATCAGTTTTTGGCATATTTTACACGCCAATCTGAATCGCGGCGATACAAATGGATGAAAATAACCGTAGTCTGTGGGGCCCTTAAGAGAAAACGTTTATCGGCAGCTGTCTGCGTTCTTGCTTGCCAATGAAAGGTATTGTATTAATTAAGTTATTTTTCAAGTAATATTTGCTAAAATAGTATTTTAGCAAAGAAAATTTGTTAAAAAAATCGTAAAATAGGTATAAATGTGTAGCATCAATATATGTTAATTTAAATAAAACCTGGTTACATACTTCATGCTAAAGTGATTTCAGGAAAACTTAAAATTAATTAACCCACCACCTTTTCTTGTCTTTTTAAAAATAATAGATATACCAGTCAAAACAAACTCATATGTTATTTATGACAAAACGTCATAAATAATAACTAAAAGTTCTTAAAATTGTCTTAAGTTTTATATCAAAATTCTTAAAAATTTAATTTTAATATCTATTTTATTTTATATTCAAGTTGATCTTGACACCAACACGTGGATAAGTTTTAAAATTTTTGGGGTTTTTTGGAGATCAATAGGACTGAGAACACTCAGGCGCTATACCCCGGGACCAAGACCGAAGCGGTCCCATTGTATAAAAACTTTCCTCGCGAGTAAACCCAACAAAAGCTTATTAAAATTAAAGTTTTGGTAATTTTTACTTACCTAAATCGTTTCTGACAATAACCACAAACATGATTTTTTTCTCCTGTGTGAATTTTTCTATGTGAGCTTAAATATGATGAAGTTTTAAAGTATTTACCACAAAAATCACAAACGTATGCTCTCTCACTTGAATGCGATCTAAGATGACGTTTTAATTCAGTGCCTGAAAAATTTTTAAAAAAAAAAACATAATTTTCAGATAAAGACTTCTAACCAATGGTTTTTATGTAAAAATAATTAAAGAAAATCAAAATTTTTATCAATAGCAATGCTATATACATTACCACATGAAATATAAAAGAATCTTTTCCATTGTACCGGGTGTTCCACTAAGAGAGGTAGTCGGCTATATCTCAGAAACTACTAATGGTATAACTATCGGGAAAAAATTTTTTAGATAAAAGTGACCAAGAGAAATTGCTGAAAATTATTTTCAAGTCTGTGGGATGGCCGCTAGGGGGCGTAAGGGTAACAACAAAACATAAAAATATACATTTCTCAAAAAAATATCAAATAAAGTGTATCAATAAGTGGTACTATTTTATTCTTTAATGTTTTCTAAACAAGAAGCTTCAGGTGTAATTTTTGTCAGTTCTAAATTAAAGTGGTGGGGGAAGGTTAAAGTTTAATTTAGAAAAGTGTTAATAACTCCGGTTTGCTTTAACCGAATTTAGTAAATTTGGTCTCATTTAGAAGTGCATTTTAAGCATTATTTTCAGGTGTATAAAAACTAGGTAAAAACTAACTTATTTTGCGAAATTTTTTGAAAATTTTAAATACAATGATATATACCCTTTTACATATTTAGATTAAGAAAAAAATCCCAACAAAATAGCAAAACCGCAATTTAATATCTCTTTCAAACCGAATATATTAGCAAAAATATAAATACGACATAGAGACGTAACGCATTTAACGACACAATGTTTTCTACCTAGGCCGATTTCTTTAGGTAAAAATTAAATTTATAAATTTTTCCAAATCTAATGACATACTGCATGGTTTTTACTAATTTTAACCCATTTAACGATATTAGACAACATTAGATAATTACCAACCTAAAACTGTAATAATCCATTGAGCGTGGTCCTTATCAAGTTAGCTTTGAAAACAAAAGGGTGCTGAAATGTCAAAAATCCAACAATTTTTATTTCAAAATATTATTTTTAGTTTTGTGCTTTTGTGTTGTTTAAAAATGCCTTTGTTGCTTGAGGATTAAACTCTACATAAGCAAAAACGTTGATGACATTTTCCCCAGTTCTACGGCGTCCGCGGTTTAAGGGGCGAAGAACACTTCCCGTGGTACGAAAGCGATTTGCTAAACAAGTGAACATTCTTCTGCCGCTGCCGTACCGGCCTCTCTGAGGATATCTCAATACATACAGCCTTGCATCTATTGTCGCATTTTCCAGACACTTAAAATAAATAGCAATAATATCAACTGCTTCTTCAAGCAATAAAGGCATCTTTTAAAAACACAATAGCACAACACTAAAAATTATATTTTAAAATAAAAATTGTTGAATTTTTGACATTTTAGCATCCTTTTATTTTCAAAGCTAACTTGATAAGGACCACGCTCGATGGATTATTACTGTTATAGGTTGGTAATTATCTAATGTTGTATAATATCGTTAAATGGGTTTAAATTAATAAAAATTACGTAGTATGTCATTAGATTTTGTAAAAATGTATAAATTTAATTTTTACCTAAAAAAATCGGCCTAGTAGAAAACATCGTGTCCTTAAATGCGTTACGTCTCTATGTAGTATTTATATTTTTGCGAATATATTCGGTTTGAAAAGAGATATTAAATTGCGGTTTTCGCCGTTTTGTTAGGATTTTTTTCTCTATCTAAATATGTAAAAAGGTATATATCATTGTATTTAAATTTTTCTAAAAAATTCGTAAAATAGGTTAGTTTTTAACTTGACGCCCTCTAGCGGCGTTTGTGAGATGGGTGTAGCAATAGTTTATACACTTGAAAATAATGCTTAAAATGCTCTTCTAAACGAGACTAAGTTCACTAAATTCGGTTAAAGCAATCCGGAGTTATTAGCACTTTTCTAAATTAAACTTTAACCTTCCCCCACCACTTTAATTTAGAACTGACAAAAATTACACCTGAAGCTTCTTTGTTTAGAAAACATTAAAGATAAAAATAGTACCATTTATTGATACACTTTATTTGATATTTTTTTGAGAAATGTATATTTTTATGTTTTGACGTTACCCTTAAGCCCCCTAGCGGCCATCCCACAGACTTGAAAATAAATTCCAGCAATTTCTCTTGGTCGCTTTTATCTAAAAATTTTTTTCCCGAAAGTTATACTATTAGTAGTTTCTGAGATATAGCCGACTACCTCTCTTAGTGGAACACCCGGTACATGTGTTCTAGATTATTGAGGCGGATACTTACCAGACCAGAAGGGACCACTTTGGTCCAGGTATTGTGGCTCATGCACTCACATAGGACCAAAGCAGTCCGATCTGACGCACAACCCAAAGAGAATTCTTAATAATTTTGAAGTTTCTGCTTTTTTTGTAAAATTAATTATCCTAGTTTAAAAAAATAATATAAATGTACTATCCACACCTGTGCCAAACTTTTTTTCACATATTTCACAATGATGAGGCTTTTCTCCCCTATGAAGTCTACAATGCCTATTTAGTTTATCTTTTGTATGAAATCTTTCACCACATTCACTACACATGTATGGACATTCCTTTGTATGTTTTATTCTTAAATGATTCTCTAAAAAAAATTTACCCTACAAACAATATTTAAAAAAAAAAGTAAGTAGGTATCTTAAATATTTCTAAATAAAATTAAAACTAATATTTTAATTTTTTTTTGGAATTAAGAAAAGAAGGTTCTAGTAAAAATTAAGCTTAATGTACTTTTTGAAAATTTACCTAAATGTACTTTTTGGTTAAAGGAAGATCTAC
Organism: Listronotus oregonensis; assembly: GCA_019359885.1. Classification (NCBI taxonomy): domain Eukaryota; kingdom Metazoa; phylum Arthropoda; class Insecta; order Coleoptera; family Curculionidae; genus Listronotus; species Listronotus oregonensis. The sequence goes on from JAHBCN010001388.1 coordinate 13,690, forward strand.
ACTTATTACATTGATAAAGCTTATGGTCGCTGTGGCTCCGCCTATGTACCATAAGTGTATTTGCATGTGCAAATTTGGAGTTGCATAATTCACATTCATATGGTTTCTCACCACTATGAACCTTAAAATGAAAATCCCAAATAGAGAGTTTAACCAAATTCTTATTAAAACAGTTTTATCAACCTTTTAAAGCTTGAAATGAACTTTTAAACTTGGAAACCAAGTAATGAAATAAATACAAAGTTATTTTTTTATCTTTTTTATTCACTATTACTATTGGAAAATCCATAACTGCTTCATTTTTTCTTATACATTAGCTATTAAACATATTTAATTTCAGAATAAGGCTTTTTTACAAACTCAAAACAAAAATTGAGGTACTGTAAAAATGTATTGTTATTCTAATAAAAAAATAGAATAATATTTTAATAAAAAAAGGTGTAAATAATTTTGAAACCAAAATTTACAAGAAAACTATACATCCAAACAAATACTTAAATTTTAACTCTAATCACCCAATATTGGTAAAACAAGAAGTTGTAAAAGTTTTTTTGATAGAATTAAAATATTTTTTTCTGACCGAAACATAGAAAACAAAAAATTATTTTTAAAAGATATTTTAGTTTAAAATAATTATCCTTTTAATAAGGTATATAAACAAATGTTTTGACAAATTTGACACCAAATAAACCTATTACAATTTTTTTTTTACCATATAAGTATTCCTGGCTTGCCAAATATCAATGAATAGGTAATAAATTTAATTTTTGTATTATCTTTAAAACACAAATCACTATTAGATCTCAAATAACAAAAACAAAACCATACAACATAAACGCAAACACAAAAAATGTTGTTTATAAGATCCCTTGTAAATGTAATAAATTTTACATAGGTGAAACTTCTAGACCATTAGCCAATGCATAAAAGAACATAGAACATATATAAAAACAAAGAATTCCACAAATCAAAAATCTGTCAACAGCCATTTTATAAAAACCACATAATAAACTGGAATGCTTTTAGTATTTTAGCAGAAGAATCTTGTTCAAAAAAAATGTAAAATAAAGAAAAGAGCATTTTTATTAGTAAATAAAAAAAAACGTGTAGCATCAATATCTGTTAATTTAAATAATACACCTATGTTTGATGCTGAAGTAATTTTTTATTTCATCTTGACAATGGTAGCCAACTTGCCACCGAAACGTAGATTAGTGTTTTGAATTTTTTGGGGGTTTGTCTTTTATCTGTTTCAGGCGATCTGCCAGTTCATAGGGGTCAATAGGGCTAAGCAGGCTCACTTCGCTATATCCCGAGACCAGGAACAAAGTGGTCCCATTTTTTAGAAAATTTTAAGGCGGTTAAACAACAAAAACATCCTTAAACATGAATCCGCCACAAAACTATAGAAATATTTACTGCAAAAATAGTTGTCAACTAATGATAATGGCACAAAATTTTTGAAATTAGTTCATTTCAAATGAATACCCAATTACTATTTTTGGGCAGTTAAAGAAAAGATTGTTACTGTTTATTCTCCTTTTTCAAAAAACTAAATTGGGAAACATTGACTTTTATGTGGTTTACACAATGTTGATAGATATCCACAAATGGGAAACAATTTAACTGGCTGTTTTTTATCACTGTTAAACAATGTTAATACAAATAAAAGGGTCTCTATTTCTAGAACTTCTTGCATGTAATTTAATAAAAATATTTATACTTAACATTAATAAAAGGATATTATCGTAAGCTAATTACCAGATAGAATTTTATACTTACTCTGGCATGCACCTTAAGTTGCATACTTGTTGCAAAACCTTTTCCACAAATATCACAATGATAAGGTTTTTCACCTGTATGAATTCTCATATGTATAACCAATTTATTTCTAGCAATAAATTTCTTTCCGCATACTGAACATTCATGGTCTTTCTCATTATTATGCAATCGTAAGTGTTTTAACAAATTAGATTTTAATAAGAATTTTTTGTTACAGTGAGTACACTGATGTGGTTTGATTCCTGAATGTATTTGCAGGTGCCTTTCTAAAGAGAATTTGGTTTTTACTTGTTTTCCACATTGCAGACATTCAAACTTTTGTTCTGTTATTGTTTTTTCATTTTTACAAATATTAAATTCAGTTGATTTTGCACTAGAATTTTTTCTTATCCTTTTAGGTAAAAAATGTGCATTATTATGACTGTTTTCCTGCTTATCAGAAGGGTCTTTTTTTACTAAATTTAACAGTAGTTCCCTTAACTTTTGGTCACTCTGTTTTGCAGTTTCTCTTAAGGTATAGAATTTATTTACAGCTTTAAAGCAATTTCTACATAATGAAGAAGGTAATCTGTCATATTTATGTATCTAAAAAATATTGTTATTGACTAATTTTAATGATTGCCAACAATATATTTACACATAACTATAAATCGCTCACAGAATACCAGTCTCTGCAGGAATCTAAATAAATTTACTACAATTAAATGAAAAGATGGTTTAAAAATTAAAAAAATATATGGATCTGTCACCTTATTCTGTCGGTATAAGAGATTATAAAAAAATATTCGATTTTATATGTTTATCATATAAATCTACAAGTCCATTCTAGATATTTAATTATTTTTAAGTAAATAAAATACCTCCACAGAAATAACTTCCTTATACTTTGGTAAGAAATTATCTTCAAAAATTGAAACAGTTTCGCTATTGTTACTTTCTATTAAACAAATTCTACACATATTTTGAAAATCCATTTTCTTGACGAATACAAAAACAAATAGGATATTCGAAAACAAAAAGTTAGGTTAAACATTTTTAAACATTTCTGTCAGAAGTAGTTCATATGCACCAAAATTGAAAAAAAAATACCTAGACAGAACCGTCTCTGGAATATAATTTAAAATAATATTTATTTTTTTACCTGTTGCAAGTTTTTTACTAAACTAGTATTACCCCCCAACTACAAATATTATAAAAATAGTAATTGTTTACATATTAAGTTTTTGTTATAAAGTTAATGGATTAAAAATACTGAGCAAAATTTTTAACAGTCTCCCTTCGTGTAACAACTCAGCGGATTTCAAAATTTGCGCAGAAGAGAAATTATGTGTTTTAATATTTTTTATTTCATTTTAAAATTTAAAAATTACCATTGTTTTCCCCATAATGCGAAAACCCCCGTTAACAAGAAACAGCAAGAATTAATTTTTAAGGTTAACCGTGCAGTGTTGCCAAATCGAGTCTTTTCATACGTCTCCGCATTTTAGTTGAAATATAAAATTGAAATAAACCCAAGGCTTACCAGAACTAACCATGACCGACCTTATTTTAAATTCAAAAGCTTTTGTTCTAGTCGGACATGGTTAGTTCTGGTAAGCAAAGCAGCTTTTTATTTATCCCAATTATATTTCAGACAGAGAAATGTCAAAAATTTGATGGCCTAAATTTATTAAATCTGGCAACACAGAGAACCCCCAAGTTTGTTTTTTCCTAAAATTTAAAAATAGACAATTTTTTGTTTGTGCGCACGTAAATTCGTTTTCCCTAATAAATAACAGAAGGTTTTATACCAAATATTAACCATATAATAGTAAAATAGCAGAAAACCGTTTTGTAAACAATTACCTAAAAATATTTAGCTTTTAAATATTAAATATAAGTTATGTTATAAAAGAGTTAATAATTCAAAAATATCCCTCGAGCATGAACCTTCTAGAGGCAGTCTTGCCGCTTGGCCGTGTGAACAAGGTCCGCGTGCTGAAAAAAGCTTATACGGGTTTTTTTGGGGCGCTGATCAAGAATATGAAAAAACATTTTGGCGGAAACGTTTCGTTTTCGAGATATCCACCATCAAACTTAAAAATCAAACTAATCTTATTTATACTACGCCTTCTTTTTTTGTTCAGAATTCTTGATTTACACCAAATTGGAACAAAATCATTATAAACCCCTTTGAAAACCTTGTTTTTATATTTTTTTATATTTATTTTTTATTTAATTGCAAACCTTTACTTTCAAACGCCGCAACTATGTATACACTAGAGAATTATTCAGCAAACATGACCGCCCCGTTTGAAAGTGAAACTGCTATTTTATAGAAAAATAAACATAAAAATAAGTTTTTAAAAGGTTTGTATAAAATATTGTAGGCCACTTTAGTGTAAAAATCAAGAATTGTGAACAAAAAGAATAGGGAATATAAATGAGGTTAGTTTGATTTTTAAGTTTAATGTTGGATATCTCGAAAACAAAAAGTTACCGCCAAAAATGTTTTTTATATTCATGATCAGCTCCCCAAAAACACTCCGTATACCAAATTTGGTCAAAATCGGAGTTGCGGCAACTTTCTAGTCAAATACCGAAAGAAAGGTTATACACCATTCTTCTTTCTCTCTCGCACGCTTGTTCGCACGGCCGAGCAGCAAGGCAGCCTCTAGAAAATGTATGCTCGAAGGAAATATTGGAAATGTATTTTTTATTTTTATATTATTGTGTTACGGTACTGGCTATGTCACTTTGACACTCAAATTTGAGGGTGTCGGTAATTTTATGAATTTTGTATAATATTAAGGGTTTTTTAGCACAAATCCAGTAACTTATAATGCAATAAACACTTAAAACGCTTAAATGGAGCATTTATTAAGAGGCAAATTCGGGTAAGATTGTTTTCATAACTTTTACTTATAGGTTATATCACCTTCCATATCTCCTATTTTTGGTACTTTTTTCAGTATTAGGAGTAGTACAGTATTTTATTATGTATAAATAGGATAATAATTACCTAAGAATTTTAAAACATATTAAAAAACTTGTGCCATTTAAGATTAAATGTATTTTTTAGTCGTGTAGTAATAAGTTCCTACTCAAAAAACCCCCTTAAATATGGTTCCCAGAGACGCTTTCAAAGAGGCATTGCCAGCATATGGGGTGGCCGAGCTGTGGATAGATCTAAGCCCCTCTTCTACCAACACTACAAGTTTCAGAGAAGAGAGTATGGAATGCTTTTTGTGAGAGCTTTAAGAGGGGTGCTTAAGATTAGGTATTTGATTATCGGAGGTGCTGTTGCTGGAGGTGGAGCACTAAATAAAGTAAGTGAAGTGTAATTAATTGTTTAATAAAGGAATTAACTTAGTGATGTGTAAACCAGTACATTAAAGTTATTTTGTGTTAAGTTCTGCAGTCTCGTTTACAATATAGGTATTTTATTTTAGAAATATAATGATTGGAAAGAAGGTTTACCAGACCTTAAATGGCTTGATGATGTTCTTCCTGATAATGACAAATGGAATGAATGGAGGGGCAACCTTATTGAATTCAAGGATAGCATCAAAAATAATATTGAAATAGGTAAGACTGTTTTATCTATACTGACAACAACTTTTAAACCTGTAAGACTCAGCTGATTTTAGTGAGCAAAATATTGCATATTAGCATAAGTACTTATCTTTAGATCCAAGAATAAAATCCCTATCAGAAGCAAAATATGCCCAGTTTAGAGGCTGGTTTGACCAAAGACTTGATGATGCCATAGCTGCTGCAGAAAATTCAGAAAAACTTGAAAAAGAAAAATCAACAAAAGGTAATTGTACTAAAGGTTGCTTGTTATTTGAGTACATTCTGTCTGATTCGTGTGTATTATTCTTTACTGATAATTGATTTTATTTATATTTTAAATTTTTTTACAAAATAATGTCTTAAGAATGTTTTTGTTACCACAATACACTTTTCGGTACATATTTTTACATACTGTTGAGTTGAATTTGGGAGATATTTAGTAGTTTTGAAATATTTAATTGGGAATTGCTTTGAAAATATATATGTTGTCAAACATTTTAATATTTTGTTTGCAAAACTATTGTTGAGTGTTGCTTAGATATTAGGATTTTATTATTTTTAACCCTACTTTTTAAAAGGAAAATTGAAAAACAGTTAAAGGTGTAAGAGAATAACTACTCTTTCTGGCCTTAATTTTTAAAAAGCTTTTCCTTCAAGGTTTATTCTGAGATACTTCTTTAAAAATCAGATTCAAATTAAGGCTAAAAGTGTCGCCATTATCTCCCTAAACTATTATATTAATATTTAAGACTATATTCAATAGAATTGTCATTGTTTTATTAATAAGTACTTAATAGTATATAATAAATATTGCTTATTTTATATTATTATTCTGTATCATACACAGTATAAGGCTAGAGAAAAAAGATGCAATTTGTTTTTACCAGAGAATATCAAAGATATTTAGCTTTTACTCTAGGTTTAAATTCTACTTAGTTCTTTAAGTTTTATTTTAATAACAATTTTTTAATATTATTTAGGTACATCCCGTGGCCTTACTGATGTGATTGACCGAATGTACTCAGGTACGAAGTAAAATTTCAATTTTCTTTTGAACAGGTAAATTACAATTTCACTTATTTTTTTCAGAAGTTAAAAATGAACTTCAAGAAAAAAATGTGGCCTATGCAAGACCTTTTGCTAGACAGGACAGTGAGGAAGATAGAATTCGGCGGGAGGCACAACAAAGGTTAAATGAAATTCAAGAAGAAATGATGCAAACACAGATTAAATATCAAAGGGAATTAGAAAAATTAGAAAAAGAAAATAAGGAGTTAAGAAAGCAGAATTTATTGTTAAAGCAGGTAAATTTTTTAGGAATGTTCTGGATAATGGGTGAATTTCCCTTGAAAAAAATATTTAATAAAATTATTCATACTCAGGGTTTTTTGTATAGGATACCTTCTGTAAAAATAAGATAGAAAAGTAAATACTTAAAAAAAGTAATGAATGGTCTGAATATGTGATAGCAAAACAAATAATACATTTTAAAAAATATATTTACATTATTAGATTATAAAATACAAATTTGACATTTTGGTTGCATGGTTTAAATATTTTTAGGGTCGAAAACCGAATATGCGTAAAGTGAAACGTAGTCTGATTGATATGTATAGTGAGGTGTTGGATGAATTAGCTGATTTTGATAGTGGCTATAACACCCAAGATCAACTTCCGAGGGTTGTAGTTGTGGGGGACCAAAGTAGTGGAAAAACCTCAGTGTTGGAAATGATTGCCCAAGCTAGAATATTTCCAAGAGGTGCTGGTGAAATGATGACGAGGTAGAGTTGTTAGTAAAATAAAGAATTTAGATTTTTAAAGAAATTGGTATTTAATTACACAAATATTTAATTATCAATATTTATTTTTGAATTCAATTTTTGCTTTATAAAAAGAAGCTACTTAACATGTTTTATTTCTGCATTCTGAGATTTCTTTAGTAATTGCCATTATTTACTAATTATTTGCATCTTAACTTAAAGTTTTATGTGATAAAGTGTTGGTTTTGGAGCTGTTTTATACATACGAGATTTATTTTAAAAACTTTTGCTAAAAATGTATTAATAATTTAAAAAGTAACTATTTTATGTTTTACATGTTAAAAATTTTCACAGTGAACTTACAAAGTTTTTTCTATTTATAAATATTCTTTCTTTCCAGGTTATGTTATGTTAATTATCTGATAGATTAGTGTAATATAAATTGGGCAATATTTTTTTAAATATTTTATAGGTTTCAAATACAAATAAATATTCATTAAAATATTGGAGATAATGTTCACCAATATGTTCATCCAGCAGTACTAAAGTTATAACATGTATAAAAATTTGTGGTCACCACCTTCTTTAGCTTCAGTTAACCGTATAAAGAATTCTATATTCCCAAAACATTTTAGAGCGCCAGTGAAAGTAACCCTTTCTGAGGGTCCTTACCATGTTGCCCAATTTCGTGACTCATCCAGGGAGTTGACCTAACCAAAGAAAGTGACCTTGCTGACCTCAGAAAGGAGGTTGAACTTAGAATGAGAAATAGTGTCAAAGGAGGGAAGACTGTTTCTAGTGAGGTTATATCAATGACAGTCAAAGGTAATAAACCAGGATTTTTTATAGGAAAAATATAAACATAAACAATTTTAACCAATGGTTAGTGGGTGTCTCATGTAAAAATATCTTCTAAGAGTTTAGTGATTCATTTGATTGATTGCATTGTAAACACTTGTAAAATTTAACACACTGTATTTTTTGTTGGCTTACAAGATCCCTATGGAAGATATTCTTAAATGAGACACCCTGTGTACATTTTCTATTTTAATAAGATAAAATTTAAGTCCAATTGATTTTTTGTATTTTGTATTAAGAGAACATAATTATTGCTTCAGAAGGTGTTTTTTATTAAAGTATTAAAATTGTGATAAAAAATGTTGTTTTTCTTTACTACAGGTCCAGGGTTGCAGCGAATGGTGTTGGTAGATTTACCAGGTATAATTTCTGTAAGTGTTTTATGGTTATTATTATTAAAAAAGTATAAAGTATTTGCTAGAAATAACAAAACTTGTCAGTATTGTTTATTTTTACTAGGGTAGTTTTCAGCTTTAAAATTGTCATAGCCAAATAATATTTTTTCATGGTGCTTGTACTACTAATTGTTAAGTTTTTCCTTTACCAAAACATACAGTAGAGAGGTTTTTATATAATGTTTGTCTTGGTAATGAATTGGCAACACCCCAAAGCTATCTGGCGCATACTAGTACCGAAGTCCTAATTCTACAATCCTGAAGAGAACTTTAGTTTTTAGGTGAACGCAGTAATTTTGATTAAAATTACTCTTAAGATGCAAGTCTTAAATATGATAATCCTTTAATTAACCTCACGTCTATATTTTAGACACAAACAACTGACATGGCGGCTGATACAAGAGAAAGCATTAAACAGATGACGCAAGCCTACATGAACAATCCAAACGCTATTATTTTATGTATACAGGTAATTTTCACATTTAGATATAAGAAAAATAATAATTGACTTTTAAGCTGTTTTTATTTCATACTAAAAAGGATACAAATGGAGAGGTTTTCTGTATACCGAGGTTTGTATATGTCCATTATTTCATTTGACTAAAGGTTAAGAAAAGAAAGCCGAATTATACTCCTTCTCTGGTGTGAATTTGATACAGGGTGGTAGACATTTATATGTTTTAAAAAACCTTCAAGTTCTTCGTTATAACCTGTCCATACAATCAAAGTATCGTCAACATATCTACATATTAGCAAACCTAGTATTGACATTCCAAATATCAGGCAACCATTGCATATAGACAATGGAATTCCAACACTTTAGTGTTATTTTGTTACTTATTTTTCCAGGATGGATCTGTTGATGCCGAAAGAAGCAATGTTACAGATTTAGTTGCCAGCTGTGATCCTAGTGGTAAGAGAACCATTTTCGTATTGACTAAAGTTGATATGGCGGAGGAAAATTTGGCTGATCCAAGTAGGGTAGGTCCCATAACAAAAATTTAATTTGATGATGTTCATTATATAATAAATCATTTTAGATACGAAAAATTTTATCTGGCAAACTCTTTCCAATGAAAGCTCTTGGATATTTTGCTGTGGTCACTGGCCGAGGGCGAAAAGATGACGCTATACAAACCATCAAAGACTATGAAGAGAACTTTTTCAGAAGTTCAAAATTGTTTAAGTAAGTTATGCATTGTCCAGAAATTATTTTTATTTTTAGTAATATTTAACCCATTTGTGCGATTATAGCACATGTTTTTTAGGTCATAAGGGTATTATGTGATGTATACGGGGCCATTCATTAATTACGTAAAGATGATTTTGCAGATTTTTGATCCCCCTAATAAGATTTCTCGAACCCCTATCCTCTTACGTAAGATTTGATCTCGTTTTCCTAAATAATAAAACGTTGTTAGAAAAGGATCAGTTATACTAAAATTTACAGCTTGATATAAATCAAAGATTTTTATTCTTTAGCAGGTAAATTAGTTTATACAGGGTGCGGCAGCATAACTTCCTTTTTTCAAAACTTAATAAAATGTATTGTATGAATCAGAAAGTTTTAATTTGGTTTGTACAATGTTGATACATACCTAAAGTTTTGTTTTACATAGCTATGAAGAGCAAATCACGTAGGTGACGTCTCCCATTCTCGATATATTGAGTAAACCGATTTCTGGCGCGGCAGCATAACTTCCTTTTTTAATCAGGGGCGATTTGCAATGGCCGGCACGATCTCCCGATTTATCCGCTTGTGATTTTTTATGTGAACCTTCTAAGGACCCTTTAAGATTTAAAGGACAACATCCAGGAAGAAATTGCCAACATAACACCTGCTAGGCTTGAAAGAGCCATGAGAAGCGCTAGAAATCGGTTTACTCAATGTATCGAGAATGGGTGACGTGATTTGCTCTTCACAGCTATGTAAAATAAAACTTTAGGTATGTACCAACATTGTACAAACCAAATTAAAACTTTGAAAAAAGGAAGTTATGCTGCCGCACCTTGTACACTCTTTTATTGCTATCAGATATAGATTATCTTTATATTATTATAATAAATTTTGACTTTAAATATAATTATGTAAGAAAGGGTTCTACCCCCTGCCCCCGCCTAGATAAGGGCATTTATAGATTTTTTTACCCCCCCTTTTTTCTCAGGACCCTTAAGTACTTAATGAATGGCCCCTTATTGCAAGGGATACCTGCAAGGTAGTTTTTATAAATGATATTTTTAAAATTAAAAATTACTCAAAAAAATGGGATTTAAAACTTTTACTGAGGTTGTTATTTTATTTTAATATATTAATTGACTCCACAAACAATACAAATATTTTTTTATATGTTGTTATAATTTCTTATTTCATTTTTGTGAATAGTTAGTGAAATATCTTTTAGTTGTTAAAAATATGCTAACGTAAGATTTTCTTTTTGATTTTAAAGGGACAGTCAAGTAAGATCGACACAGGTCACAACGAGAAATTTGAGTCTTGCAGTGGCTGATTGTTTTTGGAAGATGGTAAAAGAAACAGTTGAACAACAGGCTGATGCATATAAAGCAAGAAGATTCAATTTGGAGTCTGAATGGAAAAATAATTTTCCAAGGTGCGTCATTTATTAATTGCTAACTAAATCATATATAATATAAAGATTATATTAAGTAGTATTAGAATTATTCTATAAAACTCTTAGAATAATTTTTATACCTGCTAGATAGTTTTTTCTATGTTTGAAATATTAAATTAATTAATTGTAGGCTTCGTGAACAAGACCGTGATGAATTATTTGAAAGAGCAAGAGGCGAGATCTTGGATGAGGTTGTGAATTTGTCCCAGGTTAGTCCCAGAGAATGGGAGGAGCGACTACTGCAAAATATTTGGGAAAGAGTTTCCGGACACGTTTTTGAAAATATTTATTTTCCTGCTGCACAAACTGGATCTTCAGGTAAAAAACAATAAGTAAATAATAATAATAATATAAAAATGTCCACTGAAAATATATATTTTTTACAACAAGTATACAGGGTGTAAAAAGTATGATGCTCGCGAATTTCCTGGGCGATAGTGGAGCTCAAAACAAGTCAAAAAGTTCAGATGACAAATGTGTCAAAACTTGACAGATTTTTGTCTAAACGATATTAAAGTTACAAACTTTGGTACCAATTATTTCTGAACAGTTAACAATTGGCCATTTTTTGTCTTAATCGCTCATCGGTAGATTTATTTGCTAATAAAATAAACTAAGTTTTAAATGTTATAGTCTACAAATAAAGTAATAATAATATTTTTCCCGGTTAAAAAAAAAAAAAAAAACAAAATTGATATAAAACTTAGCTCAAAAACGGATTCATTTTCAGGCTACAGAGGGTGTAAAAGAAAAATTTTCAGAATTAAAATTTTCCATTTACCATCAAGTCGGGTTTTCTTATTGACTCTTGGTACAGCTAGAACATTGACCGAAATACACCTTATCATGATAAACTTTTGTTACTATTAGGGGTCAATGGTGCAGTTTCAGGCAATTTTATTCTTTTTTTATTATTATTTTGTCATACCTGTTTTGGTATTGATTTTTTAAATAATTTGGTGTGTGGTATTTTTTTCATACTTAGTTTTGGTTAGCATTTGAGCATGGGTTGGACACTTTAAACAATTTTTGTAAAAATTACTATGTTTTAAACGTTACTTTTCATGCCATGCAAGTTTAAAATTAAAATATCTAGAAAACTGTGAGATTTATTAAGTTACTCCGAAAGTATCTTTTGTTTTGTAGATCTAGGCAGAGAATAAGTACCATGCCAAATTATTGATAATATTAATACCAAAAAATCCTATGACAAATAATAATAAAAAAATGACTAAAATTACCTGAAGCTACGCAAGTGGACCATAATAGTAAAAAAGTTTATCATTGGAAGGTATATTTCAGTAAATACGCTGACTCAGTTTCATTTAAATCAAAAAACTCAATTTAAAAATAAATGGAAAATCCCAATTCTAAAAATGTTTCTTTCACACCCTGTATCTTAAAAATGGGACCGTCTTGGAGCTGTGTTTATATGACATTTTTATCTTATTTTCAGCCAAGGAATCTCCCATTAGTCGTCGCCTCATGTTTTTTGAAACATTCTGTATATGGGGCTATAAGAATCATTTTAACTAACAATCCATATCGCATTATTCATTTTTAATCCAATGAAGCAATTTTAAAATACTTTTGTGTGTCTGTGTTTTGTAGAGACGTTCAATACAGCCGTTGACATAAAACTACGCCAGTGGGCAGAATCGACGTTACCCACTGATTCTGTGGAGTGTGGTTGGGAAAGTCTGAAATCAGAATTCCAAAATTTTATGCTGAAAGCTGCAAAAACACCTGAACATGATGACATTTTTGATCAGTTGAAACATGCTGTAGTAAACGAAGCTATGAAGAGGCATAAGTGGGAAGACAAGGTAAGAAACTTTTAAAGAATTTTATCAAACTAAGGTAAAATTATTGCTTAATAATCTCTAAAATCATATGAGTACTAAGGATTATTTGAGACCAAAGATCAATGAAAATGTATGATCAAGTACAGTGCAAGGGAGTGCTTAGCAGTCTGTCAGATTTCCACTGTAGTTGATCATATATTTTCATTGAGGTGGGCATGAAAATGTATGATCACCTACAGTGCAGAGCGCTTAGAAGTCTGTCAGATTTCCTGTAGTTGATTATATATTTTCATTGAGGTGGGCATGAAAATGTATGATCAATTACAGTGCAGCATGTGTAGCAGTCTATTAGCTTTGCACTGTAATTGATCATATATAATTTCATTGAGGGTATGAAAATGTATGATCAACTACAGTGCAGAGCGGGTAGAAGACTATCAGTTCTGCACTGTAGTTAATACATTTTCATTAATTCAAGCACTAAATCCACCCAATTGTTGATTTCATAATGCGAGACTAAACCACCCAATTTATAGGCTTCGATAGGGGAAAAAAAACCTGAAACCATTGCGGATAAGAGAGATTGGGACCAAGCTGTCAAATTTTTAGAATCTAGTGTAAAAGAAAAAATAAAAGAAAGTGAAAAGAATTTAAAAGACTTGTTAGGACCGTCTGTTAAGGAAAGATGGATATATTGGCAGTACCAAACGGAAGTTCAAGCTAAAAGACATCAAGTCAAAACTGAGTTGGATAGGATTTTGTATTCAAATGATGTAAGTGTCTTACAGTATAATATTTGATCTTTTCCTAAATAGAAACAACTGGTTATTCTTATTTTATATTTGTAAAAAAAAATTATGATAAATTTTAGTTTTGTCCGCTTTTTGTAGAAACATCCACCACAACTTTCCTATGACGAATTAACGACAATTCGAAATAATTTACAAAGGAACAATATAGAAGTTGACAATGAATTTGTCAGAGAAGTATGGGATGCAGTGTATAGACGGCATTTTCTTAATAAAGCGTTAGGAAGGTAAGAACAGAAAGATAAATCCAGTAGTCCAATTTTATAGATATATCAACCTCCAATATCTCCGCAAAGGCGATCAAAAAATTTCGTTTCGTAATACAAAGAACATAATCTTGCTAAAGATCGGTACTGACCTCCAAGCAATGATCTTCCTTTGTAAAAAAACACCAATCTGCTTGTTCCTTTTCGCATACGCAAAAATCCGCGACTTAAAGAATTAGACAATACCTAATATTTCAGCCTTCTTGCTTCAGTAATTAAATATTTTGAGATTTGCATGTATGTCTAATTTTTTATTTCTTTTTTTAGAGCATATGACTGTAAAAAAGCATTCTATTTGTACCATCAGCAAATGGATGTCGACTGTGCAGATGTAGTGCTCTTCCACAGAATACAACAAATGATGAAAGTTACCTCAAACGCCCTAAGACAACAAATTACCAATAGAGAAGGTAAGAAAAAGCTGTAATATGTTTAATTAGTAGTATGTATGTAATATGTGGTATGTCTATAAATTTTCATACATTTTTGTTTATTTGTTACAAAATTAATCAGTACAATAATACAATATAACCATATTAAAGGGCTACTGCCCACAGAAAAAATCTAAGATTTACAATAGATACAATACATCTTATGTTCTAGAAATACTATAAAATAGAATAGAATATAACTTAACTTCAGATTCTGTCTACATAATACATATTTACATAAGCATCATAGGAACACAAAATAAATACCATCACAGGGATTTATATTTCTTGTACACATGTATAATGGTTTTTTTCTGTCATAAATCTATGAATGGAGTAGTTAATATCTACAGTTCTAGTAGTAGGGTGATTAACTAGGAACCAATTTTCGTTTTTAAATAAATACAACAAACATTCATGCAAGTACAATCCATACATTGTTAAAAGACCTTTTGCTTTAAAAGTTCCTTTAAGAGTTTCCCTAAATTTAATTTTGAAAATCATTTCCCTATAAAATAATTCCAATCTAAGTAAGGACTTAAAGTTGGCAAAGTACATGATTTTAAAAACACTTTCGTTAACATGGTTACCTATTACCCGGATTACTTAACAGGTGTGGTTTAATTTCTTGACAACTTTTAATGTGTTGTGACCATTTCAAGAACTAGTCGATCACAATACCTAGAAACTTTGCCTCACTTACTGTTTCAATGTCATTGTTATTAATAAGGATATGAGAGAGTTTTTCTTTATTTGTTCTGTTTGTGCTATACATTATAATGTTTGTCATTTTCTTATTTATGACCAGTTTATTTATATCAAACCATTGTTTTGCCTTCAAAAATAATGTATTGGTGTCTTCGACCAGTTCTTAAATGTCATGTTTCCCTATAAGTAAATTTGTGTCATCTTCAAAGCTTGTTCTTGCATAGTTATGGTGATTGAATGAATTATTGAATAAAGATCAGTAATATAAATAAAAAATAAAATTGGGCCTATAATGCTGCCTTGCGGTATTCCCACAATGTTAGCTATTTTTAAATATTCACCCCCCTTATTTATCAGAACTCGTTGGTACATGTTGGTTAGATATAAATTATATTTATAAAAAAAAATACACATAAAAAATATACATGGAATTAAAAAGAGTTAGTTGATGCGTTTACGGGCTTGTCAATAATAGTAAAGTTAGGAATTTTAAATGCAGATTTCAGCCTTTGTTCCTCTATACGGAACAGCACATTGGTACCATAACTTCAAAATTGTATTGATTAGAAGCAAATTTCACACATACAATAAACTAAACTACTGTATTATACTAGTACAACAGTCCATGAAGAGTCGTTTTGCAGATTCCCAGAACCCGCCTACGACTCATCGTAGATTTTTGTCTACTCGTCCAAAAAAAATGTTACTTTTCAGACATGTTACGTTATACAGGGTGTCCCAGAATATGTTGGCAATTTCTCGAAATCTAATAGAAAACCTAAAAATATTATGACAAGTTCCCATAAACTTTTTTCCTACAAGCCTTCCCTACGGAGATAGAAGTGGTGATCAGTTAAAGGTAGCGAACGGCCATATCTCATAAGATATTGATCGTATAGATTTGAGAAAAATCAAAAAACCCGGTTGCTGGAAATTATTTTCGAGTTTGTCAAACGTCCGCAAAAGCTTAAACCAACACCAAGCAAAAATGGGATTTTTATAGAATTTTGTCTAATGAAAGTATATCGATTATATCATTTTAATTTACGACCATTTCCAATTTTTTTGTCTAAAACGTTTTTCTATCTATCTATCAAAATAAAGCGGGGAACAATTGTTTTTAAACAAACCAAGATTTCTCCCGTTTCTTTTGACCGATTTTAGAAATTAGGCTCTATGAAAGAGCATAATTTGCACTACAAACCTTTTTTGGGTTTTTGAATTTTGCTTTGTCCCGCTGGGGCGTTAACTGAAATGGAGCAAATTTTTGAGTTTAAAAAAAAAAAAACAAATGTAATGGTATTTAATTTTATATATTTAAAAAGAGGAAAAATTTCTCTATAATTTAATGAAAAGAATTTATTATCAAATTTTTTAACCCTTGATATTGACCAAAATATAATTTTATTACTTTAAAAAAATGGAACGCCACTGTTTTTTATCAAAATGTAATTTTGTAATCGTTTATTATTGCTAACAAGAACTCTTGACTTTTTTCGTTAGAAAGGTTTTGGTTTAAAAAATAAAATGAGTTTACATACTGTTACCTTATAATTATCATTGTAAACAGTATGTAAACCTATTTTATTTTTCAACCCAAAAAACCGTTTGTCTAACGAAAAAAAGTCAGATTCTTTTTTAGCAACTAATAAGCGATTACAAAACGATTTTTATTTTGATAAAAAACAGTGGCGTTCCATTTTTGTAATAAAATTATATTTTGGTCAATATCAACGGTTCAAAAAAGGTAGATAATAAATTCTTTTCATTAAATTATCGAGTTTATCCTCTTTTAAAATAAAAAATTTATACCATTACTTTTTTTTTTTTTAAAAAACTTTCTCCTTTCAGTTAACCCTTTAGGGGAAAAGTAAAAATTTAAAAACCAAATAAGCGTTTTTGAGTGCAAATTATGCTCTTTCATATGAGCCTAAGTTTCTAAAATCGCAAAAGAAACGGGAGAAATTTTTGGTTTTTTTTAAAAAAACAATTGAACCCCCCCCCCTTTTTGATAGATAGAAAAAACTTTTTGACCAAAAATGTGGAAATGGCATAAATATAAAATGATATCATGATAATTTATTAGACAAATTTCTATAAAAATCCAATTTTTTACTTGGTGTTGGTTGTTCCCTCTAGTGGACGTTTGACAACGTTTTCCGCAATTTCTCTTGGGCTTTTATTATGTTTTTTTTTTTAAATCTATCGACCAAATCTTATGGATATGGCCCTCCTACCTTAACTGATCACCCTGTACATAAAGGGCGCTCCTGGAAATCTTTTTTTTTAAAGAACTTTTAAAATACTGGGCGTAATTTCATATATTTTTTTAATATGATGGTTACTAGATTAATCTTTTTAAAATGAACCCATCAAATCATATTTGGCTTACTTAGTTTGCCAGGGACAGACTAGCTCTGACACAATAATAGCAATTTTTTTAACACCCTTTATAATAAAAGCTCAACGATATTATTTTTGGATAGCTTTAACCTTAAACTAAAAAAAAATTATTCTTGATTGACCTCGATAAAATCAACTGTTTTCGAGAAATAAAATATGGTTGGTTATTTTTTTTTACATTATACTGGGTTTTTCTAATTGTATGTCATTATTTAAGGAGGCAATTTTTGGGTCCATTTTAAGAAGAAAACTTTATATGAACGTATGTCCTAAACGTCTTAACGTTTAAGATACAGGGTGGTAAAATTTTTAAACATAAATCATTTATTATTATTATCTCTAATACCATTTTAGATATTTTAATGAAATTTGGATTTTTTTTTTTTTTTTATCTTGGGACAGTCCACGAAGGCTGATGCCTAAGTACTAACGTACCGTGGGTGCCTTAAGTGTGGTGAGAGGGAGGGGACTTAAATATTTGGAGATTGGGAGGAGAAGGAAAAGCTTCTGGGGCAGCAGGATTTTCCCCAGTCTTGACCTCTAGGGATAAAGGAAAAGAAGAAAGCGGGGAAATTCAGGGGCCTCTCTAACTGAACTGTAAAGGATGCATAAAAGTTGCACTACGGGTTGCTCTGTTGGGAGCTGCCAGAGAAGGAATTATACTGGCCAACTCCTCTGAGCGAAGCCGTGAAAATACCTATAGAAGAGCGACAGATCCTACAGCTCGACGGTGGGCAGAGGAGGAAGCCTTTTTTGTGAGCGTTGGATTATTAATAAGACGAACGGCTCTTCTTTGAATGGAGTCCAAAAATGCTAAGTGTTGTAGGGGACGCCATTCCCCAGACATGAGAACAATATTCTAAGGGTCTAATTTGAGATACATACAGAGTGTACAGATTGAAGAAGAGAAATATTTTCTGGCTCGGAAGAGGAATCCCAAACTTTTGAAGCTGCCGAGGCTATGGATGTAATGTGTTTGTGCCAGTTAAGGTTATTCTCAAAAGCAACGCCGACAAGATTAAACGACTCTTTTTTCTGCAGAACTTGGCCGCTCATATGTAAGGGATGAGCATTTACAGACTTTTTTCCGACAGCAACACGGCTGTGTTTCGGGCATTAAACTGAACAAGATTTTGGGCCCCACTCCAAAAAAAAAGTTTGAGGTCTTGTGAAAGGGGTATCTGCATTGACCTGCGCTTGTTTTCCAAATCAGAATCCCCACGGTGGCTTATGAAATTGAGTACTAGAGTGGAGGGGATATCGTCAGCAAAACTATGAATGGGATTGATTGTGGAAGAAGATCGTTAATGTGTAGAAGAAACAGCGTGGGTGCCAGCACTGAGCCCTGGGGCACCCGGCATTAATTTGGTAGAAACTGGAGGAATGACCATCTACACTAACTGATATACGTCGATTAGAAAGGAAACTGGAAAGCCAAGAGCAAAGCTTAGGTGGAAGACCGTAAGAAGGAAGTTTGTTAAGAAGCCCATCATGCCAGACCTGATGAGCTTTGGATATGTCAAGAGCAACGATCTGGGATTCCCCAAAAAACTAAAAGGGACTTGTTCAGTTGTGAGACAAAGGAAAGAAGATCAGCTGTGGATCTACTGTGACGGAATCCATATTGTCTATCATGTAAGATCTTATGTTTTCCAGATACTTTAAGATTTGGGAATTAAAATTTTTTCCATTACTTTGCAAACAACTGAAAGAAGAGATATAGGTCTATAGTTGGAAGGGAGAGTTTTGGATCCTTTTTTGGGGATAGGTTGCACACGCAGCTTTCCAACTCTCCGGGAAAATGCCCGTGTCGTAAGAGATTCGAAAGAGGCAAAGGTTAGGATGGGTGCAAGCTGGGAGCACATTTTTTAAGACGATTGCTGGTATGCCATCCAGCCCAGACGTTTTTTTAGTATTAAGAGAGAAAGAAAGAATACGCTTGATCTGTTTGATTTTAAAAATTATCGGACATTTTATGAGAAACAGGGACAACTGTTGGAAGAGGAAGATTAATAGGAGGATCAAGCGTAAAATTTGGGCCCAACAAATTGTTTGGCAAATAGTTCGGCCTTTCCTTTGGAGGTGAGACAATTCCATCTTCAGAAATTAGGGGTGGAAAGAATTTTGCAAAAGTTTTGACTAATATTTGGCAAAGGACCAGAAAGCTTTACTGCCATTCGAGCAAGATAGAACTTTATCTTTTATCCGATTGTTAAAGCGGTTTTTTGCTTCTGAGATGGTTTGATTATACTGATTTCTTGCTTCGATGCTAGCCTGCCGATTTTCGGGACTGGGGTTTTGAAGAAACTTTTTGTGGGCTTGAATTTTTAAAAAGTCTGGCTTTATCACAGGTTTTAAAGAAAACCACGGTTTGTGATTTGAAGTTATGGGTTTTTTTTAGTGTGGGAATATAGGTCTCAATGCCTAGATGAATTGTTTCATTAATTTGTTTGCATATTTCGGAAGGATCGTGAGTAGAAAACCCCAGGTAGGATACCAAGGGTAGCTGGCAAAGAAATCCCCTCAGACCATCCCAGTCGGCCGAGTTGTAGTGCCAGACGGTTCGTGGCGGCATGGTTCAGTTGCCTCAAAATGTGTGGAGTATGATACGGTGACCAAGCCATGGTCAGAGTAACCAAGGGGAGCATTTACTGATACTTGATAGAGTTCGGAGGTGAAAGTAAGAAAGAGATTTAGGTTGTTAGAATTATGGGTGGGAACCCCAGGAAAGTAGGTAGGTTCCATAATTAGATTGGTAGGCGAGTTGCTGATTGCCAAATTTTCTGCTGCTGCGCTTTGTGTATCAGTTTTTGTAGAGCCTAGCCAATCCTTATTATGAACATTAAAATCCCCGAGGACGATTACTTCGGCCAATGGAAACTGGGAAATAATACATGTACATGGCATACATGTACTAAGTATTATTTAATAAATTATATGATTTGTATTGTTTTTTAGCAAGAAGGCTAGATAAGGAAATTAAAGAAGTTCTGGATGACTACAGTCAAGATCAAGACAAAAAAGTAGATTTACTCACTGGAAGAAGAGTAACACTAGCCGAAGAATTAAGTAAGTTACAGTCGGCTGATAATTTTTTTTGCTCAAAATACTCAATTTACTATTGTTAAGTTAGTCAGACAATAATGTATTTTTATTTTATTTTGCAGA
The DNA here is from genome assembly GCA_019359885.1 of Listronotus oregonensis. NCBI lineage: Eukaryota > Metazoa > Arthropoda > Insecta > Coleoptera > Curculionidae > Listronotus > Listronotus oregonensis. The sequence goes on from JAHBCN010001388.1 coordinate 34,260, forward strand.
ACGGGTACGACAAATTCAAGAGAAACTAGAAGAATTTATTCAGGCGCTAAATAAAGAAAAATAACTCTAGTCCAATCTAATTTATAACTTATTTACTTTAAGTTTTAAGTTCCAACTTTTCTATTAATTAAAACACATTTAGATAAATTTGGTCTCATAAATTACATTTTGATGTTTTTGTAGTAACAATACTGTGCCAGTGTCAATTTCTCTTAGTAATTCTAAAAGAAACCGTCATCAGTAGCCTACATTTACATTCACCTGTCACTTGTCAAATCCAAAGATAACAAGTGAAGTTTAATTTTATTGTTCCAAGTAAATTTGACAAATCAAGAGGGAAATGCCAATGTATACTAACTGTAAAAAAAGTTAAGGTATGTTTTATGCCTTCAGACGGTTGAAGTGTATAAATTGTTGTAATATAACTCAAAAGATCAGGGAGTGATTTATGTATGTTTCCTAATATAATTAACATTAAATTATTTAACATAAAAAGTTAAAAACTGTTACTTTGTCTTTAAAACAATGTTGTTTTTATCCTTTATATTCTGTTTTTAGAATAATAAATTTTTTTAAACTGAAAAAAACTCAGGATAAATTTTATAAAGGATAAAAAAAATTTGAAAAAAAAATAAAGGAATAATAGAAATATTGATTTTTAAATTATAAATTTTTTCTGTAACTTTTAAAAATTGACAATGTTAACTGTTTAAATAGCTGCAGAATCTAAATGGTGCAAATAGCCCTTAGTGTTACCAAAATTTTTTTTTTTTCAATAGGAAATAAAATGAAGTTTGGTTTCAAGATGCTACACATGTGTTAAGTATTTTTATCTTGGTAAGATGTAAGTTCTGCTACAGGATATGCAACATAAGATTTACTTTATAGAATCCAAAAATAAAATGGAAAAATGGGAGTCTATTTAAAAAATGAAATAAAACGTCACGTTTCTATTATCATTCTTAAATAAACTTTAGTGCGCTTTAAAAAAAAAAAAACTTGGACATGAATATTTAAAGTTACCTACTTACAAGGTCTATGGCTTCTATAAGGATGTAATCTGCTGCACTCTAAATAAAATTTTAAAATAATATATATATATATATATATATAATATATATATATATATATATATATATATATATATATATATATATATATATATATATATATATATATATATATATATATATATATATATATATATATATATAAAAAATTAAAAAAAAAAAAAAAAAAAAAAAAAGTTAATGATGCTCATCATTTTAATGGGCGATAGTGGAGCTCAAAATAAGTCGAAAAGTTTATATGACAAATGTGTCAAAACTTGACAGATTTTTGTCTAAACGATGTTAAAGTCATGCACTTTGAAAGCAGCGCTTATCAGTAGATTCATTTGATAATAAAATAAACTTAATTTTAAATGTTTTAGTCTACAAATAAAAAAAAATTAATGATTTTTTAACAATTGTTCTCCCAGTTAAAAATTAAAAAAACAATTGGCAACAGAGCGATACCTTTGTGCGAATTCAGTCGTACAAAGAAGCTTCCCGATCCGGCCACGATATTTTTGTTTGTTTTTGAATCGGGAAAAATATGCCGGTATGTTTTAAATTCAAGACAAACGTATTGCAAGTGTACCTACTAAAGACTGATGAAAACGGAATGTGTGCGACCGAGAAATCTTATTCTTTAAGCAAAACAAAAAGTGCTGTTTTAAAGCATAATAAGTTTGTGTTCTTTAAATGGATATTAAGCTTATTCTTATGGTAAGTACAATTATTTTTTAATTACAAATAAAAACCAAACAATATTGATTGTTTTTTACTTAAATTTAATATTAAAATAAGTTGCAGGAAGTAATTTTTATTATTTGTATGTAAATGAATAACATCTCCTTAAAAAAGTGTAAACAGTGCAAAAACTCCCAACAACGCTCGAAGTTGAGACCCGCCGCTTCGACGAAACAGGCGCGGTGTTGCCAAGTTTTTAAACTTGAAAGGCATATTTCGAAAACAATTAACTTTTGACTCATATGTTCTTGGCTTTTTCGACTTATTTTGAGCTCCTCTATCGCCCATTAAAATCATGAGCATCATATTTTTACACCCTGTATATATATATATATATATATATATATATATATATATATATATATATATATATATATATATATATATATATATATATATATATATATATATATATATATTATATATATATATATATATATATATATATATATATTTTTACTTAATTTTCAAAAATTGCATGTGCAGCAGTTTATTTGATGGGTATCCTTTTTTTCAATTTTTATTTTTTACATTTAACTAGAAAAATGTATGTTTTGTTACTTAAAAAAAATAGAAATGAGGGCTTTATTATTATTGTTATTACCCAATAACCCTCAATAATGTAAATTGTTATTTAAATTGTAATTTTTACAGTGATGGAAATAAATGTTTAAGAGTGGTTATTTGGTTTTTGTAAGTTATACACATTTTTTTAGTTTATTTACTTGCTACATTCACATATTATGTGTCTTGAAAAGTGATTCTTTTTTAAAAAATATATATTTTTAAAACATGCAACTATTTCTGGATGATAATTTTAACAAATAAAAACCCAGGTCTCTGCTGCAGAGACGTTGGCTATAAGAGTTTTTAAAATATCATGTTTTTTTATTTGCTTTGAACTGGAAAAAAATATGTAAGCCACAAAGACCATTTATAAACTCTTAAAAAAAACAGTCTTGGGTGTTTTATTTATAATGGAATTTAAGGTGGTTTTATCACAAGAGGCAGTTTCTTAGGATTTTTTTGAATTTTAAACTGATTATTATTTAAATAATTCTGCATCGATTGGTGCAGAATGAAATTTATGAAAATACACTTTCGGAGATATTTAATTGCATAGATAGTGTTTTTGAGCAGGGCCGCCGCCAGAAAAAAATAAACGAGGGGGGTCAAAAAGTTTAAGTCAATTTAATGTAGAATTAATTAAATTAAAAACACAAATAAATAAACCACAACTTTAATTTCTAAATAATAATCATACTCATTTAAATTCTTAGGCGATATTGTAAAATTTAAGGATTTAGACGAGAATTGCTTTATTTTAAGCAGTTTTTAAAAACTCAGGAGTGGTTGACGGACACCCCCTGAGCCCCCTGCCGGCGGCCTTGTTTTTGAGGCTCTTAAAACATAGTTGCCAAATTTTACAAACGAGCAGTTAGTCATATGAGATTGGCTAAAAATAATAGTCAGAACAAAAAATTGTGGGCTTAGGAGTAACGACGCAGTGGGACGGACTCCTAAAAAATTTGATTCAATAAAATTTTCAAAATCATTCAAGAAATACGGATTTTTTCCCGAATTTTTGGATACATTTTCGGATCTCTGGAAAAAAATAGAAAAATTTTGAGACTTATGCAAAATTTCTGAAAAAAATTCACACATATTCCTAAATGATACTGAATACTTTTTGTGCAAAAAATATTGTTCTAAAAGCGTCATTACAGATATCTATCAATAAACAAATTGACCAATATTTTAACGAAAAATATGTCCGCTATGGAAAAAAATTATAGATAAGAAAGTCTTTGAGATCGTCACCTTGATAAATCTTGAAAGACCATGTCTGCCAAAATTAAGAAAGAATTTTTTGTCCATTTTTTCAGAGATTTAAAAGTGTGTTCAAAAATTTGAAAAAATATTCATATTCCTTGAATGATTCTGAACAATTTTGATCAAATCAATTTTTGCCTGCACATTTTATGAGTAAAAATCCCTTTCTTCATAAAAAATTTCTTAAGATTATGGCCGTTTGTGGGATTAACAAAAATGTTGCACCTCATGCAAGGAGAAAGATTTTGAGCAAAGAAATGTATTTAATCTTGATCCTTTTTGCGGCGAATTTTTTTTCACAAAAATCAAGGTTTGGAAACATTTCCGGAAAATAAAAACTCGGAATCAAAACTCCAAAAAGAGAAAGCGATAGGCGAATTCAGGTCGAGCATTAATAAAAGAGCTTAAACAGTTAAAATATGAGCTGTAGAGTAATTTGGTGGCACAGTGACGGTTTGTTCCACTGTGGGACAGCTGACCACAGTACTGTATACTCTAGTAATGTAAACTACTTTAAAATAAAAGCAAATATTTTAAAACACATTTTTTATTAAAAAAATACTATTAAAAAGATACACTTATGGATAGGGATATTATGTAAACTTGTTTAAACAATTTTTTTTAAACTTAAAAATTTAACAATTAATCAGTTAATCTACTCAGGTGGTTTGATATCTTTGACAAACTGAAATGAGGAAATCAATCCTGTTAGTTGGATATTTTCGTTTGCTCCCTGTGATAATCTATATTCAATTTCTGCCATTTTGTCCAACAGTCTTACAAGTGTTTCAAATGGAAATTCAACTGCAAAATACATTAATATAATAAAAGTGTTAAGATGCAATACAGTTGTTTATTTGTTAAAAGTTAATTAGGATCTTAAATAAAGAAAAAAATATTAACATAGAACTCACTTCTGTGAACAAACTTGTGAACTTCAGTCAGGACATCACTCAAGGCCAATCCTTTTAGAGTTTTTAATTCTTGAACATCTAAAATGGAAAAAATATATTAAAACAACCTATTATACAGGCTGTCTGAAAATTATTAGCACTAAGTAAGACCAGAGATTATGTTAAATTATAAATGTAACACATATCAACATGTTAAAATATTCAAGTTGACCTGCCTATGGTATAAAAGCAAACAGTGATTTTAACAAACTTTTGGTCTGCCAAATGATTTTCTAATTAATTAGTATTAAATTATTAATAAAAAAATCTTTAACATGTTAGAATACCCTTAGTCAAATAACTAGTGACTGTTAAACTACTGTTATAGACTTTAAAAATATTTGTTTAGTTTATAGAAATGTAGGAAGTTACAATTAACAAAGCACAATGAATATTTGTGTTGTTATACAGAACATTATTATATTGATTCTTACTTTTATAAGCGGTTTCGATATCCTCATTTAAAAACCACTTTACAATATTTTCTATATCACTTCTTAATGGATGTCCAACACATGTATACACTGTATCTTCAGTTACATTTTTGAAAGCCAACCAAGTACTCTGAAGTACATTTAGTACTTTCCTCATATCACCATTTGCTAAAGTTAAAAGAGCTTGTTTTCCATCTTCTGTTATTTTTACCCTAAAAATTAGTATTATCACTGAAAAATGTATTCTTAAGTATTTAGGAAATTGTGGTTCCTGACTTTGGATGCAGTTGAATGATGTTTCGATTTTAATAATACTTTTTTGTCTTAAGTAGTATATAAAAAAGTTTTGATGGCTGGCACACTATTTTTTTTTAGAGCCTAATTTCATGCCACAATGCTTCTATTTACTGACAGGCATTTTTAAATTCTTTAATTATAAAAAAGTTATTCAAAATTAAAATTAAAAAAGAAACTGCCTGCCAAAAGTGTACTTTACAATAAATTTACCTTTTATTACTTTTGCTGTATAAAAATAATTTTTAAAAACTTACTTTTCTTCATCAACAACATAATTTAATCTCGGCAAAATCTGTGCAGGAGACAAAGGTCCAAACCGAAACCTGGTACATCTAGATTGCAAAGCTGGTATAATTTTACTCAAATAGTTACAGATGATACAAAACCTAATATTCTCTGTATATTTTTCTATTACTAAAAGAAAATGGATTTCAGATTAGGCTTTTAGCCATGGAAAAAGCAAATACTAAAAAGTATTTAAATTAAAGCAATTATAGAAGGTTGCTTACTTCGTCTTAAAGCATTTTGGGCATCCATAGTCATAGCATCAGCTTCATCCAATATAATTAGTTTGAAACCTTTCTTAAAGATGGTTCTGGTACTGGCAAAGGTTAAAATTTGACCTCTAACTATACCTATGCCTCTGTCATCTGAGGCATTCAGTTCTAAAACCTAACAGATAATTTACACTAATCTTTAGAAAATTATTATGATAAACTTACAAGTTTACTTAGAAACAAATTATTATATCAAATACTTGCCATTGATGAAAACTGAGCTGGTGTGTATAATTGACGGGCACAAGCTAATATTGTACTTGTTTTACCAGTGCCAGGAGGTCCATAGAAAAGTAAGTGGGGCACCTGATCATCCCTTATAAATTTACTTACTAAAAAGGACAAGAGTGTTAAGTATAATAAGCACAATGTTGAGTAATTACTTTATGCATACAGATTAAGTGAATATATGTAATTAATAAATACCTGTTTTAATAATATCTTCATGGGAGACAAGATCGTCTAGAGTACTAGGACGATATTTTTCTACCCTAAAAAAATAGCCAAGTAAAAAACGATGAAACGAATTTCTTTTATGTAAAAATTCAATAACTTAAAGTCATAAACTTGACTTACCAAGGTAGATTAACTCGCTGGTCTTTTTGTACCATTTTTTGTTGTTAATTTAAGTAAAAATAGGAGTTTATTTCTGCTGAATTCGATTTTTAATAATAGTCACAAAATACAAAAGGAAAAAAATAATAGTTTAGAATCCAATAAAAATTTTAGGTTAACGAAGACAGTGACGTAAAAAAGCGCGGGATCTTTTGTTTTATTAGTGGCGATAATCCATGGGCTAAAAAAAATAAGCCACTGTTCCAACCCTCAAGCATATAGAGGCAGCCCTGCCGCTTGGCTGCGTAAACAAACCTGCAAGAAAGAAAGCGCCAATAAGTCTGTAACCCCTCTCTCTCGCTTTACAAGGCGCAAACAGCGTTCGTAGGAGAGAAAGAGAATTGGTCGGTGGAAAGGGGTACCAAATAGCCGATCAATCAGCACGTGGAGCGGGAAAGAAAATTTGTACTTTTATTTTTTTCTTTCTCACGCTGTTTGCATAACCGCGTAACCAAGCGGCAAGGCCGTCTCTAGAAGGTGTATGCCCCAAGGCCTTAACTTTAATGAAGACTTATCGCCCATTTTCTCTTTTGCATGCATCAAATTTGCGACATACCGCGTTGTTGTTAGGAGTTAAACTCACCGGTTTATTTTCCACGGAACAGGAATTGTTCTTCGTCATATTAGTCATTCTTTGCCACAGATTACCTATCGCCCTTGGAGGACGAATAAGGTTTGTCAATTAAATTAAAAAATGGGGTTGCGGCTTTTCATTGGGTTCGTGATGTTTTTTGCATTGTTTAAAATTTGGATTGCAATTTTTTGGTTATTTTATTATGGATCGATTTACAGATAACAATTTGAAAATTATTTTTTAGGAGAAAACTAATTCTTATTTGAAAATTGGTTTATGGACGTGAATCCACTTCCAAAGCCTTACAAACTTGTAAACAAAAGTCGTTACTATTGGAAAAGCCTACCGTTGGAAGTTCAAATATTATACTAGTACTTAAAACGGGAAAAATGGAAAATTTGTAACTTCCTTAAAAACACGAACCTTTGTTTAAAACCAAAACGGAAAGTTAAAAGAATTATCAACCTAGTCTTTTGCATGCTGTTCGCATTTTGGCGCCATTTTTCATCCGACTATTTTAACATTTTATCCGACGTCGGATGGAGTTAAATTAATGAATTTACCTCATACTCAACAACCACTTTTCTTCTTCCATTAAATAATATTTTAGTTCCGCTAAGGATTAATAAAGATATCTGTTTTTATAACGATAATTGCAAATTGCAAAATTAAAATTATTAAAAAGTTTTAGTTAGGTTATTATTTCCTCTATTTTTCAGTTTAACAGGTTGACATTTAAAATGCTCTAATTTCCTTTTCTTTTGACTGGATATCGGATCCGAAATTTCGGATCAATGAGACATGCAAGTTTTCCGACACAAATTTTAAAAAACTTTTGTACGTCGGATGGTCGGAAATCGGACGCATGAGACTCCAGCTTAAGCGGCAAGAGCGCCTCTAGGTCAGTATATGCTTGACATAAACATAAATCTGTTTACTTGGTTGCCTATGGGTCAATTTTTTATTTTATTTTTAACATTAACCTCATAAATTGTTGATGAAAAAGTGACGGAGCGTTTATTTTGAATTGATTAATCATTATTATCTCAAGTGCTTGTCCTGTGTACGCTTATCTTATCTTACATAATTAAATTTTAAACGCTTTCGGAACTAAATAGAGTATTAAAAAATCATTAGGCAATTAAAATCGTCGACTGACTTACGAGATAACACAGTGTTTACATGCTTCAAGTCGTTATACTGTTTATGTTCTGGTTTTTATTTAGTAGTGACCATTCCAACGCAGGATCCAGCCGAGCGAAGATAAAATTTAAAATATTTTAAACAAAATTTAAACATAACCACAAACAACAAACCCTAAAAAATCAAGTTCAAGTAGAAGTGTCCTCCCATTGAATTCTTATTCATTTTGACCTTGGCTTTGCTCCGGTGTTCGGTTCAAGGATATAAACATGATTTATATCAGTAAACCTGTATAATCCATCATACCACGTCTTAGCTTTTAAAATAGCAGTTTTTTTTTTCGTATCTTGAAGAATTTTAACAGTTAAGAAGAGTCCACAGCTTCTCATTATTTCAGTGCCAAAGATTAGCGAGGGTAAGTCTTGATATTCATATTTTTGTGTTAATTTGGCGAATATGTAGCTAGCTAGATATTTGCATGTATTATAGGTATTAATAAAATAAAATAATAATACAAATCTTAAAACTTGGCTTCAGTTGTTTACACCTACTATAAACAACTAATAAAAAGATCTTAAGCAAAACAAGTTTTAATAATATTATTTACGATTTGTAGTTCCAAGTATACATTACAATAAAATTCCAAATTTACATTTATTATGGGCTTATTTTAATCAGTGACCATGCTTTTTTATTCTCATTGTATATTATATTTAGACTGAAACATCTTAGTTATTTTTAAATCAAAGTTTTTTAAATTTGGACCCTGTAAATGTACTTATGATGGTTTTAATAAAATAATTTCCACATTTCTTAGTCATGGTTTTGCCCATTTTTTGCATTGTTTAAGGCTATTCTCTTTTTGCCAATATACCTACCCCTAGATTTTGGCTTTCAATATTATTTATTGTTTAAAGATTTGAAAAAAATTTACTTTAAGGACACCACGCAGATTTTCATGAATTTTTGCATACGGGGTTTTTTTGGGGCATTGATCACGAATCTAAAATCAGTTTTTGCCGACAACCCGTGGTTTTTGAGTCATTTTTACCAAATTCCTCCTTTTTGAAACTGATTACCATCAAAATGGAACATACACTGATTGGGCACTTATATATTAAATGAATACACTAAAATTTGCAAAAGTTTATTGTTAATTTTTAGTAAAAAACGACTCAAATAAATCCAGTTTTTATATCTTTACAACTTAATTATGAATTAGGCAACCAGTTATACATCATATATCTTCTTATAACGTACAGAAAAGTGAATTCATTTGAGATAATTTTTACTTAAAATAGACAATAAATTATTAAAAATTTTAGTGTATTTGTTTAATGTATGTATAAGTGCCTAATCAGTGTATGTTCCCATTTGTTGGTAATCAGTTGCAAGAAGGAAGAATTTTGAGGTTAGTTCACTTGGAGGCCTCATAACTCAAAAACCAAAGATTGCCGGATTAATTTTAGATTCGAGATCATCTAATATTAAAAATGTAATGTAAAACATTTTAATTGTTTAATTTTTTAATTATTTTGAATTAATTCAACTTAAATTTAATTAGAATCTCTTTTTTTTTCATTTGTGTATTATTTTCTAACCTAAAGAAAAAAGAAATGAAAAAATTTAAGAAAAATTGGACAAAAATTGATTTTTCACGATTTTCATTATTGCTGCCAAAAAAACCTCTGAACATTGTTTCTTACGCTGTAAGAAAATTCTGTACAAAAGTATAGACAAATCAAAGAGGGGGGGCGTTTTTGAAAGCTTAGTATCATATATTTAGGAGAAATTTGAGAAATTTGCAATCTGATTGAACCAATTTTTATAAAAATCGGCGTGGTGTCCGTAAAGTAAAATTTTACCCAATTTTCTTTAAATGTTTTTTGTTTAAATTTTACTTGACGCATCACTTCCTTTATTTACTCACAATACTTTGTTCTGATGATTATTATTTCTGGATTTGGTAATATTTTATCAAAAAATATTTATTTTGGATTTATTTATTCTTATTATCTTAGAGGTGACTAACCAGAAAAATATTGGTTTTGTTTCTAATACAAATAGGTATACCTATATTTTTATTTTAATACAGTTTTTGATACATTTAACAAAAAAAAAAATAATTTACAATATATTTTAGAACTTAACTTTAAATTTAAATATGCTATTTTCATTTCTTTAAATATAAATCCGTAATTCTTTATTTTTTATTTACATTTAAACTGTTTGACAACAATAATAAACCAGGCAGTACAATAGGCCTTTTAAGGGTATGCTCAGCGCAAGCGCGTCCGACATGTTAAAAAGGCGGCAATTTGCAATTTTCGGGCACTTTTTATAAATATTGTTGGGCAACAAGCATTATAGTAGTAAAATTAAATGAAAAATTAATTGATGGTGCTTCATTAGTGCATCCTACCGTAGAAGCCCATAATAGTGATCAGTTACGACGATGGTTGAAGTGCCATGGAGGTTAGGATAATAATAATGTAGATGTCAAGTAAAACTGCATTCTACTTGTCATGGTTATAAGTAAAAGTAATTACAAAAAAGGAAAAAAAATCTTATTTCTATATTTTTAGCGAGGTTCTTGTGATTTTTACCTACGACAAAATTTATTATTTGAGGTTATAACGTCAGCTATTACATTTATGATTAATTAAATATAATACCTTAGGTACCACTTGTTTTCACATTCTCCATTAAAATGAAGTGAACAAATATATGTCTTTATTAACATTATCAATTCCTTGGAATGACCATCACCTCGTCCACACCGCTTTACCCACAAATCGTATTTAGCACATTTAGGACAAATGTTTAAGTGCTTTGGCTTACCTATATTAATTGGTTCTCGGCGATATTCAAAACAAGGCTTTGAAAAAAAATATATTTTTCTACTTGCGTGCGCAAAGTACTTACTTTGCGCACGGATACTCTTTGCGCACGCATTTTCGTTCTGCATATTTGCCGTATTTATGGTCGATTTTTTAATGTATTAATAACTTCTGGATGAAATAATATTAAAAAAGGGTTCTACATATTCTTTTATTGTGCTTTATTGAATTTTAGATACAATTGGAGCTTAGTAAATATCCCATATCAATTTTCTTTATTATCATTTTAATATTTTTCCATGCACCATGTATTTCATAGACACCATGCTAAATCAATAAAAAATCAAAGAATTTTTCTTGTTGCTGCAGCAACCAAGTATAAACATTTTCAATGTCACGGAAGCATCATAAAATTCGGTAAAAGTTTAAAATAAGTTTCTAAGAATGGAGGAAGAATTACTTGAACGATGTTTTAAAAGCCGCAAGTTTGGCCCCAAATTAGAGCTCCTGCCGGCAAAATAAAAAAAGTACGAGAAACAGTATAATTCATTTGAAACATGGTGAAGAAAAAGGCGTTAGAACTTTGAAAAAGAAATTTTAGCCCCATTTTCTCAAATTAAGCAAAGGGAAATTAGTCCCAAAAACTTTTATGGCCGAAAAACTCCATGCTAAAAAATGTTTTAAAGATCAAGAAAAATGTAGATATCGGCAAGTTTTATAAGTTAGCAGCATTTATTAAGAAACAAAATGTAGGCTTTTTTTGCCAAAAGTCAAAGGATTTTTTCATAAGAAGAAATATCTACATTTATTAATGAAGTGGAGATACCCAGTTTTTATGTTTTGGAAAATGGCCCCCAAATTTTTGGGTTATTCAAATTTGTATTTTTTTCTTTTTTTCAAATTTATCAAAAAATTTTGACGGGAAAATTTAAAGGGTAGGGTTATTTTGAACCTGGGGGAAAAAATGAGATTTTGCAATCGCAACACAACAAAAACAACACGCCCTTTAAAGTAAAACCTTTTTGTCGGAAACATTCGCCTTAAAAAAAAGTCCTTGCCCTTTTAAGTTCAAACTTTAGTCGGTTTAACATTTCTTCAAAAAATATCATATTGGCATCTTTTAAAAAATGGATGTAAAAAGTAGGTAAGTATCGATAAAAATAACTCACCTTCAAAACGAAAAATTATAAATAAAAAATTATAAACTTTAAAAAAAAAATGACCACCACACCTGTCAAACTTATTTTGGGTGGGTGGTATTTTTTAATGGGGGGATTTTAAAAAACTCCTTTATTCGCCACATGAAGGGTTTTTGCCCTCACATGGAAAAAAAAAGTTTTTTTTTTTTCGAGAATTTTGGTCTTTTCATCTGGTTACAGGTCTTTAGATAAATTGACATTTCGGGGAAGGGTTTGTTTTTCCCGGAAAATTTTGTATCAAAATGGCTTTTTTAAAAGGATTTTGGCAATTTTATTGTTTCCCATTTTCCTTTGGTCATTTTAAAACCTTTCCCCAAGTGAATCTCATTTGCATTAATCGTGAAAAAATAAAAATTGGGAATATTTCTTAAAGTCAAGAAAGTGTAAAATTCATTTCTACCACTGTCGGATGTTTACGTCTTGCTAATTTTCTTATACTACTGGTAGAAATAAATCCCAGCGGCTCTATTGTTTCTTGGGAGATCTCCCTACTTTCCCCTGGAAATTTCAAAAAAAAAGGGAAAACACAATATTTTTCTATTTTTAAAAAGTAAAAAATACTTGCTGGAAGAACTGTTTTGTTTTGAAAAAACACCCATCTAAAAAAAGACCCATTTTCCAGTTTCTCTATTGCCACCCCCAAAAATCTAAAATCATGATTTTTCTGACCTTTTTTATTTTGTTTCACCCCGGTTCAATGTTTTTGATCCCGAGATAAAAAAATTTAAATTTAGAACTTGGGCGTTTTTTAAAAAAGTCCTCTCTTTAAAAAATGGAAGATTATGTGTTAGATAAAAAACAGCCTAATATGTTTGTTGTTTTTCATTGCTCTCTTTTCATTTCTTGATTTCTCCTTTTCTTCTTTTCCCTTTTTCTGGAAACTCTCCAAAAAGTTTTCTTCTTGCTTAATCAGTATATTATTACTATTGTGCAGGGCCCTTTTTTCCTTCATGATGGGTTCATTTGTAAATCCCTTTGATAAGTGAAAATCTGGGATCATCTTTATTTTTTTTAAAAAATTTCTGTTTGGGGAAACTAAAAGTAGGGTGAAAATATTCTTTTAACCCCGGCGACAATAATGGGTTCCCCTTGAAACTTATCTATGTGATTTGCAATATCTTTTCAAGTTTGTGTCCTTTTTCATTTTCGGGGTTTTTCCACCTCTTCTTTCCCCCTCTATAACACCTGTTTTTTTTTTTTTAAAAATTTTATAAACTTTTGAAATACAAAGTTTTCAAAAATAAAAAATTTCAAACTTAGTTTTTTTCTCCAGGACTTAGGAACCGTTCAAATTTAAACTGCACCATATTGCCTCTGGTCTGAACCAAGACCATAAAACTCAGTCAATATTTCTTTTGTTGATCATTGGTGAAAAAGGCTTTTCTTCCCAAACCTTTTACAATAACCGACTTTTAAACGGTTTTGGGGGAGCAAATATTCATTTTTTTGGAATTACAAACAGCGCCCAGTTTATTTTCTAAAATTTTTTTTCCTTTAAATTTGTGCCTTACTTCATTTCTCTGACGGTCTTTTGACTGGATTCCCCTTTAACTTCAAAATTTAGGGTTAGCGACTTTCGTTAGCGGGTTTTGTGGGCTTTTGTGGTTTATCAGTTAAAATTTTTGTCAAAATGTAAAAAAAAATAAAAAATTTACACCTTCATCCCCAAACTCTTCAGGCATCCCTATATTGAAATTTGTTTAACCTTCCCTTAAAAACCCTCTGAAGGCTTGAATTTCTTTCTTTTTTTTTTTACTTTTGAACAATTTACGTCCCAAAAAGTTTTTAAAACATTCTTTTTCCGTAATAGGTGCACCAAAAGGGAAAAAACCCAACCCAAAAAGGGTTTTTGGTGCACTGTTTAAGTCCTTTGGGTCATTTTTTTCCCAAAAATAAGTCAGCAGGCAATCCCTAGGGGCATCTTCTAGTAACATATCTGCAAAAAAAAAACATTAAATTAAAAAGGGGTCATGAGATGGCTTAAAAATATGTTTTTTTTAAATTTTATCAAAAAAATTTTATTTTTTTAAATATGGATTTTTAATAATTATTATTTTGGGGCTTCCAAAATTTTTCCCAATTTTTTTGACTTTGCTAAAATTATTTTCAAAAAAAGGGTTTTCTAGAAAAGGAAAATAAAGATTTTTTAAATTTCATCCTTCACAGATAAATGTTTAAAAATAAATTATCGTGTAATTTTTTTTTAAAAATAATAATTCTTTTCATTTGTCAAAATTTTTATATGAAAAGTTGTTCTGAATTTGGTTCTGAAAATTTTCCTGAAAAAACCCTATGAAAAACCGGGAGTTTTAGGCAAAAATTTATTAACAAATTTGGTGCGATGCATTTGTAGTCTTTTCTGCTCAAATTGCTTTCGAGTTTTCCCAAAACTTCGTTAATTTGACTTGTTACATTATGTATGATAAAAATTGGTTTTAAAATTTACTGGTGATATCTCAGAAAATTCTCAAACTCTTCTTTCCTGGAGTTATTTAATTTTCAAAATTGGTTTTTCAGATATTGCCGGGGGTTTCCCAAGTTTTCAACAAAAGTTCTTCAACTCGCAAGGAAAAAATTCTCAGTATCTTTCCAGTTATTATAAAAGCAAGTTTTTTGAAAAAAAAAAAAATGACCTATTTAACAAAATATTTCATAGTTTCAAAAATACCTGGTGATATCTCCGGCACTGCCATACTTTTTTTCGGAAATTTTGTTAATTTGGTGGCTTCGATTCGTCATTTATTAGGGGTTTCCAAATTTTTAAACAGGTTTTACCTGATGAAATATATCTTTTGATAAAATTGCGACCTTTTTTCGGACTTGTGGCGCCGCAGACGAGAAGAACTCGCAAAATGAAAAAATCCGACATCGGGGACAAACAACCTAATTGTTGTGAAACCCAGACGAAAAATTTTGTCTTTCGGAAGTATACAGCATTACGGCCACCGACAACACATCAACGGTTTTCGTATATTTCAAAGGGGGGGTTTGCCCCAAAAATGCGTTGGGATCAATACATTTGGGAAAGTCTGAATAGCAGATTTTTTTAAATTGCCAATCCAGAGTTTTATACCTATATCTTCTGCAACTTACTTGCAAATTCGGAAAAGTTTTTGAAAATAAAGCGGTTAGGCGGTTGGAAATCGACAACGGTAGCCGAGGATACATTGAAGAATAACAGGCTACAAAAGGGGTTAAGTAAAAAAATTAAACTGCAAAAGCCAAAAACTCTAAGAAAATGGAAACCGTTCCACAGACGCTGTTAATCAGCTAAAACACAATTTCGTCTTAAATCGAGCAGCGAACCACCATCGACGTTTCAAAAATCATTTTAAATCGCCATAAACCTTCAACATGCAACTAATTTTAATTTTAACATTAATATTGTTAATAATAATTAATAAATTTTTTTTTAGTTTAAAAATTTTAAATTTTTTACTGGGTTTTTATTTTTACTGAAATATTCGTATATTTGGACGTGGACGAGCCGGGCTTTACTTACTATAAGGCGATAATTTTTCCTACGACATTCGCATTTATTTTTAAAGAAGATTTTTAATGTCTAAGTACATGTTTTCTTTCACATCGCTTATATTTAACGTCACACCGTTATTTAAGATGGCTGTGCTTCACGTCAGTTGTAGTACGTGTACCTTGTGGTTAACATAACTTTTTTTATCATTTTTGCTCCTCGTTGTAATAGCACTGGTGTCGGTGGTTCGTAGAATGACCTATGAACATGGCGTCTATATTCTAAGATGTTTTTGGTTTTATACCTAATAAGAATATATAGTTTTAATACTATTCTTAATGCACTTCATAAAACTTTTATTAGGTACTCATTTTTTTATTTTACAATACAATTTATTGTCCCATTATTTTCTTGTATGTGTATAAATAAATCATCAATTCATTTTTTTTAGTTTTTATTTTCACATTATACTTACTATGTATGCACGGCAGGCTCATAAAATAAGCTGATAATTAAGTTAGTAAATAATTTCTGCCAACGAATTTAACCTTGGTTTGAAAAATCTTTAAATAAAAGAAAAATTCTACACGTTTGCAATTCGTTATTTATATCTGTTAACTTTGAATAAAATTTAAAGTTTAGATAGTAGATATATTTATTATGGTTTTCCCGCGGGATGTCCGTAATTTACAAGAATTTTAATCATGATGCTTTCCACAATGAAAATTTGAACTGCTTGTATTGTCATTTTGACAATAATTACTAAATCAAAACAGTTGAAGTGAGTGTGGTATTATGCAGATTTTTAGGGTTTAATTTGTTCTGGTTAAATTACTATGGTAAAAACAATTAGGCAAGCCAAAAATCAGATTTTTAAATATTTATTTTATTTAACATGAAAAAACTTCATCTGACGCATAAATATTAAACGTTTCAAACATCGGTGGATGTTAAAACTTACTTGGAAGTGATCAAAGGTAATAAGGTGTTTCTAAAAAAGCGTAACCATTTGAAAAACAGTGGTAATCTAGTGTGACATCACGATAGATTTCAGCGCAAAATAATTTGATGAATTTAACAACATATCTAAACCTAAAGGTATGTACACACCGAAAAAACAAACACGAACAAACATCAGCGAACAAACGTTTTTCTTTAGGTATGTACATACCGAAAAAACAAACAAGAACAAACATCAGCGAACAAACGTTTTTCTTCAGTGTAGACATTTAAAACGGCGAACAAACGTTTATTTGTTTTTGTTCGTACATGTTCTAGTGGACGTGGGCACAGTTTATACCGTACAAACAGTATAAACTGTGACGTGGGTACATCAAAGAGAATTTTTGTTTTTATGGTCATCCCTAACTATTTCAACTAGTCGAACAAGAGTAAATAAACATTTGGTTGCGCTATGTAGACAGAAAAAGCAAAAAATAAACAAAAAACACATACAAAGAAAGTGAACAAGAACGAATGTTTGTTTTTGTTTGTACTTGTTCATACATGTTCGAGTAGACGTCAGGTATGTACACACCGAAAAACAAACAAAAACAAACAAACATCAGCGAACAAACGTTTTTTTCTTCAGTGTGAACCAGTTAAAACGGCAGAACAAACGTTTGTTATTCTTGTTCACACATGTTCCAGTGGACGTCGGTACATCAAAGAGAATTTTGTTTTAATGATCATCAACTATTCCAACTAGTCGAACAAGAGTAAACAAGCATTTGGTTGCGCTATGTAGACAGAAAAGCAATAAACAAAAAACACATACAAAGAAAGTGAACAAGAACAGATGTTTGTTTTGTTTGTTTTTCGGTGTGTACATACCTAAAAGAAATAAATTTTGTTCATCGTCATCCATAACTTTTTTCAACTGGTTAATGAGAGTGAACAAATATTTGATTGCGCTATGTAGACAAAATAACGCGAACAATAAACAAAGAACACATACAAACAAGGTGAACAAGAACGAATGTTTGTTCTTGTTTGTTTTTCGGTGTGTACATACCTAAAGAGAAATAAATTTTGTTCGTCGTCATCCATAACTTTTCCAACTGTTTAAACGAGAGTGAACAAATATTTAATTGCGCTATGTAGACAAAATTACGCGAACAATAAAAAATGAACACATACAAACAAGGTGAACAAGAACGAATGTTTGTTCTTGTTTGTTTTTTCGGCGTGTACATACCTTAATAGTGAACCGATCCAATGTAATCCGCGAACACGAAATTGTTACTAAAGGCGTATTTACACCAAAGTTGACAAAAAATTGTTTGTTGAAAACTAAAAGTTGTCAACTTAAAGTTGCTCTTCTCAAACTAGAGCAACAAGTAGAAGATTTTTTGTAGGAAACTAAAAATTGTTTTTCTCAAATTTAGAGCAACAAGTGGAAAACTTGTTGCCAAAGAATTGGCGCGAAAGGTTTAGGCAGTAGTTCTTCATTTCTCCACTAGTGTTCCACAAGTTGCTTGAGCAAAGCGCGCAGCAACAAATCTTCTACAAAATTTAGTGGAAGATTTGTCTTTCCACAAGTGAAAGACAGCTGTATTTTGTAAAAATACTTTGGTGTAAACGCGGCATAAAAATTCAGAATTTTATTAACCGCGAACGACGCTTTTTTTAAATGCGTATACGAATATCTAGTCGCTGAACTGGTTCGGACTCGCGAACTAAGCTATTAAAACCTTACTAGTTTTTATTTGGTAGAAATTAACGGTATTTCGAATTTATTTTCTTTTTTTTATCAGTACCTGTATACCGCATTACATTTCGCTTACGGAAATGATCATAAATATTTTTTTAACTCTGACGATTTTATTGTTTTTTCCTACAAGGTGAGTTTATTAAGCTGTGGAAAGCGGTTTCAAATATTTTCATGAAATTTTGGTGACATGGTAAGTACAGGGTCTTTAATTATATTTACGTGGCCTCTAGAGCCGTTATTTTTAACGATAGAAAAAATGTTTTGTATAAAAAATTGTAGGTTCTTTTTCATATTATGTTTTGAAATTATCAGTAAAAAATTGTTGCATTAAAAAAATGGAAAAATATAGGCAACTTCAACTTTTTTAAATGGGACACCCTGTATAATATGCGTTACATTGAAAGATCTTTTTGCTAATTTCAAGTATATATATATATATATATATATATATATAATAATAATATAATAATAATAATAATAAATATAATAATAATAATAATAATAATATATATATATATATATATATATATATATATATATATATATATATATATATATGTATTCATATATAATATATATATATATATATATATATATATATATATATATATATATATATATATATATATATATATATATATATATATATATAGATATATATATATATATATATATATATATATATATATATATATATATATATATTTATATATATATATATATATATATATATATATATATATATATATATATATATATATATATATATATATATATATATATATGCATATTTGAGTCAGTCCTGCATGTTTTGTTCAAAAAGATTCTGGATGGACATAAATCTATAGGGATCAAATTTGTAAAATTTTAGGGATAAATAAATTTTATAATCTTTTTTTTTTTAGTTTAAATTCCGCATCCAAGATTTATACTTCAGGATTTTTTAAAATTAATAACAGTAGTTACTGCTAATCCAATAGAAAAAGCATAATAATTTTACTGGAAACAAAACGAGGATATCCAAATTTTCGTTTTCATTTCGCGTTACTTCTTTATTTGTAGGCTTTTCCATTTACTAAACTTTCTTACTGTGTATTTAATAGTGTTTATAGATGGTTTCCTTGTTAAGTATATAATAAGTGATATTCCCTTTGCACTGTTATCGTCACATTATTATTGTGGCCATAAAGAAGACCCACAATAGTAATTTTGTTGTTTTTCTGAATAATCCATCTGCAAGAAAGAAATTTAGAGTATAATAGTTCAAGGTAAACGTAAACTTTTTACAATATCAGGGCGTCAAAATTATAACAATTTTATTGTTTCCATAGCTTTCTTGATACTAATATATTTTTTTAAATAAAATATCTCAAAATGGTTTACTTAAATATCATCAATGTATATATATATATATATATATATATATATATATATATATATATATATATATATATATATATATATATATATATATATATATATATATATATATATATATATATATATATATATATATATATATATATATATATATATATATATATATATATATTTATATATATATATATATATATATATATATATATATATATATATATATATATATATATATATATATATATATATATATATATATATATATATATATATATATATATATATATATATATATATATATTTAAAATCAGCAAAAAAAGATCTTTTAGTGTAGCGCAAAATATACAGGGTGTTTCATTTAAAAAAGTTGAAGTTGCCTATATTTTTCCATTTTTTTAATGCGATAATGTACTGATAATTTCAAAAGATAAAATGGATAAGAGCCTATAATTTTTATATGAAACATTTTTTTCCATCTTCAAAATTGAAGGCTCCAGATGCCACGTAAATATAATCAAAGACCCTGTACAGTGGGGGACATTACTTTTGACGTTTTTCTGTTACCGTTCTGAGGGGTGTGAAGTAACTTTTAAAAACCGAATTAACGTAAAAAGATAAGGTCTGTGCGCAAAAAAACTAAATTGCTTTACTGGAATTACGACCAAAATCAAAGTGTAATTGATTTTAAAAATTAATCGACAATTTTAACTGGACTAAGACGCGCTTTCATGGATATCATGTCAACATTCTTAACCGACTTAACAAGACGTATTTCCATGAAAATTTCACTTAGTCCAGTTTAAAACTTTAAGTTATCTCCCACTGCTCAAAAAGAGATGAAGAAAACTATGTCAAAAATACCGTAAAATGCTTCTCTCCCAAGGAAGTTTAAAGGTGTATGGAAGCCCAATACTGTAGAACAAAATTGTCCAGGTGTGCAGGGCAGCGGGAATAGGGGGATTGGCCCCGCGGAGTTTGCGCAATGAATAGTAGGTCAGAGCCGAACTTCCATAATTCTTTGTTACTATCTATAAAGTTGAAATCATGAAATGTCAAATTTAAGCATTCACTGTTTTTTTGCACAAAATTGTTGGTATTAAACGATACTACCATAGAATATTTAAAATTATTGTGTAATACTGAATTTTATATTACCCGATATACAGTATTGGTCATATTTATTTGGACAAATATAAAATTATCTTTATTGTTTGTATAAACAAATAGTTCATATTTACGTTATCGTAAATACATAAATATAATCTGTATGGAATGTACGTTTGGAATTGTAGTAAAATATTCGTGATATTTTTTCTCTGTCCCTATACAATAAAGTATGTTTTATAGTTGGTCAAAAAATATTTGGACAAACAGGTTTTGTTTATAATTCCCCCTATCTTCGACGGAATTGTTCTAATTCTATATCATTGTAAGCCAGGACGTGATTGTTGTTAGTTGACAAAATGCCGCGTGGACTTGGTTATCCAACGATTTAAAATTTCGTATTATTGCTGAGTACAACAGTGGAAGGTGTCAAGAAAGCTGAGTATTGCACGCCAATTCAAAGTGATTAGGTCTACTGTTAATGCCTTAATAAAAGATATAAGCAGCATCTTAGTGTCGACAATAAGAAAAGACCTGGCCGTCGTAGAAAAACCACCCCAGAATTGACAGAATCATCAAAACATTAGCTCAAACTCCCCGTTTAAGTCTTCAAGTAAAATTAAGGCCGGAGTGGAAGAACAGAACGTAACAAATATCAGTTCTAGGACTATTAGACGACGTCTTACAGAAGCTGAGCTTACTCACAAGAAGACCCGCCAAGAAACCTCTCCTCTCAAATAAAAACCAGGCCCGTTTGGAGTTTGCAAAAAATCACCTTTCTTGGGCGACGTCAATGAAAAAGTCATCTTTAGTGACGAATCAAAATTTAACTTGTATTTAATTCTGATGGCATCCAATATGTACGAAGACCTAAAGGCCAAAAGACTTAATCCCAAGTACACCAGACCGACAGTTAAAGCATGGCGGAGGTTCTGTTATGGTTTGGGGGTGCTTTTCTGGATATGGGATCGGTCCTTTATACAAAATCTCTGGCATTATGGATAAGTTTAAGTATCGGGATATTTTGAGAGATGTGATCGTACCGTACTCGAAGAGATGTTGCCACTTCAACGTGTTTCAACAAGATAACGACCCGAAATATTCTTCAAAATTAATCCAACAGTTTTTTAAAGATGAAAAAATTACTGTTATGAAGTGGCCATCACAATCGCCTGACCTTAACCCCATCAATCTATGGGAACATCTAGATCGAAGCATTCGGCATCGTAATTACAAGAATCTGAACGAATTGTTCGCAGCTTTACAAGATTCATGGCGAAATATTAGTATGGATGTTATTAACAAGCTTCACCAGGTCCATGTCTCGGAGATGTCAAGCAGTTATTGATAATAATGGCTATTTCACTAAGTATTAGAACTTTCACCATGTTATATTGTACTAATTTTCTTTTTTTTTTTAATAAATACGATTTTTAGTTGGGTATTTGTAGTTTGTCCATTTATTTTTGTCCAGGCAAATCATACATCCAATTAATCATATACAGTCATTATAATCTTTTCATTACCATATTTTTGCATTTTTATTACCTAATGTAAATTAAGTAAATGCAAGAAAGGCCATATAAAAATAAAAATAATAAATGGGCCCTTAAAATTATTTCATTTCTATCAAAAAATGAATATATTGTCCAAATATATATGGCCAATACTGTAATATGGAAAGAAGTCTTCTATTTAAATGGTCGATATTTTTGTGAATTTTGTATTTTAGTTTCATGTACTTATCACCAATTTTGTGATAAAAAAATGGCAAGATAGTGTAAATAAGTTTAATCTAATCCTAAGATTCGGGTTGTACATTAAAAAGTGAAAATTTTTATAACTGCTTTTAAGGCATATACTTTTCACTAATAACAAACATTCATGAGACAAAATAACAGTGGTTAAAAATGTTTAGTAACCTTTGGTACCTAGGTATCCATTGTAACAGTATCCGTTAAATATTATGTGTCTACAGTAACAGAGCTTAAAGTTGATAATATAAAAGTTTAAGAAACCAAAAATCTAATTTCTTTTTAAACAAATACAGAAAAAGCAAAAAGGAACTTTAACATAAAGTTGTACTTTCTTTCATTCGAATTAGAGGACCTGTATATATCAAAATTTGCCTGGTCTGCCCAGTAATTAATAATTTTGATGCATTAAAGAATGTACTAAATTATTAAATGAGAATAAAGTACCTAAATGTAAACCTTATTTCTTTTTAATAATCCACAAAATACACAAACATTGTGGAAATCATCTAAAAGATAGTTAAGATTGCCTTACTTTTCTCTAACATATTTCCTATGAAATTTTCATTATTCTATTATTCATAATTATGATATATTATTATTTTTCGGTTACCTAACGTTACGTCTCATAAGAAGCACCTAATTTAAATATAAATGCTTACCTAAAGTAAAAAATGCCAGGGTATGTTACCCTTGGATTTACAAGACAAAACAAACCACAACCTCTAACCATTTTGTTACGATATTATAGGTAACAAACAATAAACCTAAAATTATAGTCACAGATTTAATAAACACTAATCACTAAAATAAGAAGGTTTTTATCAATCAAAAAACTTCTGCAACACAAAATATAGGTACTCACCTAAAGCAAAACAATCGAAACTAATACGGCGCAAAGGCACAAACCACAACAAAATGACGATAATTGAACATTGACAGTTGACGATACAGCGCGAATACTCAGTTTCATAGGCGCCACGCGCCCTTGCACCAAAAACCTTAGACAACCTAAGACCAAAGCAGTGCGGCTCTCATAAAAGTATAATGTGTTGCCTAGCACACTATCAGTGTGTAAGAAGTAGGAACACATTAAATTATTTCGTGGAATTTTGTTATTGCGCGAATCGGCGGGGCCAACTCTGACAGTTATTTTCATACTGGGCTGGACATTTTTTGATCGAATGGGCCATAGCATTGGGCTTCCATACACCTTTAAACTTCCTTGTTCTCTCCTTGCACTTAGTACGTTACCTTTTTAGGAAAATATTTGAACTATATAACAGAAACATAGTTTCTTGTCTTCTAGGCACTTATTTAGTAAATTTAGCAAAAAGAGATCCTAAACTTTAAACCATTTTGTAAATTATGTATATTATTTACGTGTTACGTTTGAATGGTGCTTGCCTACATCATTTTATCAATTAAGACCTGAATAGAGTTACCTACCTACTTGTTTTAATATATTACACCATTTCCATAACTCCCTGTATATTTCATAGTATTTATTTTGTTTACTGCTTGAGGTTGTAAAGATTAGTAGTTTTATTGGTAAATAAAAGCTTTTATATATCAGTAGATATGTGATAATTAATATTCACAACAATAATACGCAGTAAAAAGTAGTATTTAAATGTACAACTAATGAATATAAATAATTACTGAATACCAATTATACCAACATGTAGAGATCAAATTAAAAAAAAAATATCTTAATTAGCTATTGAAAAAAATGTTATTAGATTTTTAAAGGGGTAAGAACTATAAGTTTGTTTTTAAAATTTTTAATATCTGATACTTTTTGTGTAGAACAGTATTTGCGCACATGTGAGGTCACGCTGCGCAAGGATGTTGCAGAACAAGGCAACACTCAGGGGTTAGAGCACTGTAAAAGCCAAAAAACAGGGTCATTTTTGCGATTCTATTGGCGAACACAAACACTTTAGACGAAAGCGGTTTTCATCATTTTATTGACAATCTTTTAAAGAATATTTTTACTCGGGTCTAGAGTACCCCGGCTCACGAGCTTCTTGACAGTGTTGACACATGAAACGCTTTATCATGCAGGGACTGAGCTAAAAAATTACATTTTAATGTAATAATTTAAGGTCTTTTTTAATGCGTCCCCGCATTTTTACGTCTGAAATATAATTGGGGAAAATGAAAAGCCGCTTTGCTAACCAGAACTAACCATGACCGACTAGAAATTAGAATACAGATTTGTCCTAAATTATTTCTAGAATGCAACAAAATTTTAACAATGTATATTAGAAAAAACCCGGGGAATATATAATTACACTTTAAAAAAATATATAACTTCTACCATATCAAAAATTATAAAAAATTTGTTAATAACTTCTATTTAGGGATAATTTAGACAAATTCAAAAGCCCTAAGTTCTAGTCGGTCATGGTTAGTTCTGGTTAGCAAAACGCATTATATATCAGATGTAAAAATGCGGATACGTATTAAAAAAGAGCCATGATTTGCTTTTTTACATTAGATACATTATTTAGAAAAAGCCTACTTTTAAATAACGCGCCAAGTCTCTATATAATAAAGCATGTTCATGTGTCAACACTGTCAAGAAGCTCGTGAGCCGGGGTATCTCTAGACGCGAGTAATATTTTCCCCCATTCACACCTTTTTAATGTGCCGCGAGATGGCGCTGCGGTCGTCCAAGTGATGGCGTCCCCGGCCTGAAACAGTTTGCGCGCCAAAACGATTTGCAGCCGGAGGTTGCCCTGCAACAAGATCGATAAAAATTTCATAAACTAGAATGTTTAAAGTAGTGAAGTACCTGGCCGATTGTAAAAATACTGATTTTTATCGAAATGACGCGCGTTTGAAATACATGGTTTAATTTTCAAAAATATCACATATAATCGTTAATTACAAAAATAAAATAAAGATAAAAAAACTCAGGTACTTCACTAGAGAAAAGTATTTTGAACAAGTTACAAAAAGATCCAGTCTATTAATCAATCAGAAATATGACTTTCGTTTTGCCCCACTTGAAAAACATGGTTCCAAAAAAACGCGTTTATAGATAAACTTCACAAATCCGATGAAATTTATGCAAATACCTTTGCAATTCCAACACCGTAGAACTGGCCTTCTGGGTTTGAGCTCTCTTTCTTCGCCGTCTTTTTGGCTGCCTTGAGGCTAGTCCTGGCCAATTTTGCGGCGGGAGTAAATTGCCGCTCAACCAACTGAATCCGCTTCTTGTTCCCCGCCGTGCAAAAGTCATGGCATTTCGGCCCTACTTTATGACCAAAACCTCCACGATTTTCATGACAGTGGTCATTTCGTCATAAAACTGATTGTCGCGTATTCTTTGGGCTCTAAGCTATTTAAGACCAAAAAAAAAACGATTTTTTGAACCAGCTACAGTGGCCTAATCCTTTAAGAGATACAGTATCATAGGGGCCAAAGTCACCGTTTCCGTCTAGCGTATTGTTACGAACTTTAAAAATATTTATTTAGATAGAGATGTATGAAATTAGAACTATTTTATTTAGAGTGATTATTGATTTAAATAAATTACCCTAGTAATCTCCATTGCGACGACCATTGTAAAGTGTCCTGGGAGCGCTGGATTATCCATTTTGCAACTTTTCTTGCATCCTGTATTAAAATAGTTCTTAATTTCTAAAATTTTCTGTTTATCTCCACGATACTATAAAAGGCAATGTTAAATCAAGTATGAAAGGCACTTCTTAAAATCAACTCCTTTTTTTCCAGATGTTGACATTCTAAAAATTTTATACATCACACAAAAAAGTAAAACTCCACATTTTGGAGTCTTTTTTTTTGTAAAACACTGAAATAGAAACCAGACAAGTAATTTGATTCATTTAACTATGCTCCTAACATCCTATTTATCCTCATCAGATAAATGTCTTTTACATTAACAAAAGTTCTAACCTGTTTGTTTTTTTCAGATGAACGCACTGGACGCCTCGGTCACAACTACAAAAACGAGGAGCGACTTCTCCCAGTGCAGAGACCAAAATTTGTAGATTGTACCTTTATAATTGATGGACAAGAAATTAAGCTCATAAGCTTATCTTGGCATGCAGCAGTCCCCGTATTTGAGAAAATGTTCTTTGGAGATCTGGCATCCAACGAAATAACTCTCAGTGATATAAAGGTAGATGAATTTAGTCAAATGCTGGAATTTATTATTTATGCAAGAAAATATAAAGATTTCGTTTCTATATTGAATGCTTGGTCTTTGTTTATATTACCGAAAAAGTATATTCTCGATGATGATCTGGCCGAAGCGTGTCTAGGTTATATCTCAGAAAACCTAACTATGAGCACTCTAGTCCTAAGTTACGAATATTCAGAGTTATACAATTTAGAACAAATGAAAGATCAATGTCTTCGGCGATATTATAGATGGAATTAACGGTGTTTTCGTCTGTGATTACCACATGGGAAACCCTCTACGTTAAGGTCGATTCTAAAAAAGAAGATTTGGTTATTACCAAGATAGATCTCGTATGTAAAATAATTGAGTGGGCCATTAATGATTTGTGAGTTCCAGAAATTTAGTCACCAAACCCGGAAAACATAGTACAAGTGCTGGAAACAAGAGAAGATATTTTAAGATATATAAATAAGAAAAACATTTGCACATGACATGCAGTACTACGGCTGAGCCACTATGGTGATGTGTCAGTGTGTGGATGAATGTTATGCAAAACGTTGACATATTTAAGCTGTGAAATAGTTTGGGAAGAAGAACCGGGAGTGAAAGATTTGCGAAGCTCGTGCCGTTTATTTTAAGTCAAGAAAAGTCTACAAGATTGCTCCGAAGAGTAGATCTTCAGAACTTGGAGGAATTCGTGTCTAGCGCGTCTGTCAACACAGAAATGGTAGTTTCGGGAATGTTTTTGTGTACCGAAATGAAGTGTAACACCGGAAATTCAGACGATTACAAAGTTTGTGTTGTGATTCGTTTTGCGAGCAGGACTCCAATAAGGACATTTGCAAACCTACCATCATGAATAACGTGCTGCTACAATTCCAAGGTTTTATTTCCCCTACGATATCCAGTTACTTTAATGCCGGATAAAATTTAGCAACCATAAGAATCTCATACTTAAAAATCTTATTTCTGATACCATGTCCGTATTGTGTGTAGCTACATGAAGGTGACGAGTTAGTTGATAAGAAAGGGTTCTCAAGATGTATGTTTCTACGATTTTTATGGTTCTATAATAAAAGGGGTAGCGTATCCCCGTCTAAACTATGAACAAATAGTACCTTTTGATATTACTAGTTTAAGTTGCAATAATTTATTAGCTAATATTATTTATTCTCTCTATATTGTGTCCCATTTGGGTGATATTTAAAAATCTTTGCTCCTTTTTTGAGGAGGTATTAAAGCAATGTGATTTTTTGATTAATTTTAATAATAAATAAAGAGTATTTAAAATGTTTTTGCTTGTCTTTATAACCTGTTTTAAAAATATTTTTAATTAGCTTTTGACTGTGTATTAGTGCAATTTTACTCATATGAATATTATAGTGAAATTTTGCTAATCACTCATTTATTCATTCATACATTCATACGCGAACTAATCACGAAATCTCGAAACTACTTGACCTATGAAGACGAAATTTGGCACGGAGATAAATTATAAGTAGGAGAAAGATGTCAGCTAAGAAAGGGGTAGAATGGGGGGGAATGAGAGTTTGTATGGAGACGTTATTTCTGGACCTATACTTCAAGATCCAAAATTTCCTGTCAATGACGCATCGCTCGCCTTTGGAGTGCTCCGGGTTGTGTGGGGTCAGGGGAATCAATTCCAGTGGCGTGTGCATTTCAGAAAATAAATGATAAAATTGCGTCAAAACATAAAAATATTTTTACAAGCAAAAGTTATTTTCCCACATTTTCATCAACCCTTTAAATTAGCTAACAATCCTATATTATTTTGGTATTATTCGGATAAATGAAAAATGTAATTTTTTGCTTAATTTTGCACATCTCCTATTTTGAGATCATAGAACACAAATTTTTGGCGTTTCTCAACGTTTTTCCAAAAAATACATTTTTTACTTTAATTTTACCTTTTCCGATTTATTTTGCTACATGAAAAAAATAATAAAATTTCAGTCTTAACATAAATAAAAAAGATGTAAAAACAGAACGATAGATTGAATTCAGTTACACCGACTTGCTAATTCACCACCGATCTTGCAAATTTAATATTAAATACGATATTTACACGCATTGCTTCATCAAATATCCACTATATAAGGAACACGAAAGCCCTGAGATCATCAGCAGCAGAATCCAATAACTATTTCGGGTCTTTCGAGTTCCATATTTAGGATTTCCATATCAAGGATATTTTTGATCAAACATTACAGCTTGTCTATAAAAATGTCATAAAAGAAAACTTGGCAACAGGTCAACATTTTTAGAATTTTGGAGTTGAATTCGGACATAAACGTATTACCTACTTTTTATTGAAAATTAGGGTTTTCCGTACTTTTTAAGTGATTTTTTTAAATATATTAAAATAGTATGAGTTTTTTAAATATGTTTTTGTGCGAATGACAAATTTAAAGAAATATGTCGTAAAATGGAATTAAACAATTCAATTATTATTCTTTTGAAATACTATAAGAGGCGGCAAAAAAAACAGCTTCTGATTCATGTTTAACAATCGGAAAGTAGAGAGTGTGCAAAAAATAGCGAAAAATCACATTTTCCAGTATCCGAATAATTACTATAATTACCGTATTGTATAACCTTTTTATTACTCTGAATACCGTACGCGAAAAACTTTTGTTAAAGTTGCAGAAATATCTCTGCAGCATCAAAGCGGTTAGTTCTGGAATTTGTTCCCGAAACCCATGGTAAACATTTTTAACAGTATTCGTTCTTTTAACGTTAACTGAGAGTTTCTTTGTAGGCGGATAAATAGTTAAAGGTTGGTTAACATTCATAGTTTACTGAATTAAAGCATAACAACATAAATCTTTCTTAAATTATATACACTAAATAAGATAAACTATAAAAAATTGGCACAAATAAATGTATATATACTACTATACTAAAAATTTATAATATTAAAGAAAACACCCTGTATATTAATTAAAATTTAAAACTTACAAAATCATCCGCTAAATCAATAATAACTAAATAAATCATCGAACAGCAACCTGTCGATACGCTTATTTTCAAGTCTCTTTAAGTTGTAAACTGAGGAATGTGTGTTGCCACTTTTTATTGTCTTCTCGATAACAATGATTTCAATACATATTGGCGTGCTATTTTAAAGTGCGATCGCTGGCTGTTAATTTTATTACTCGGCGAATTATGACAATGGCGATGAAACTTTGGTCCGGTTCACTGTTATTTGAGCGGAAAAGTATATCATAGGCTTAAAAAATCATTTTACTAGTGTTAGATTTTTATTCAGCCGCTTCGTCGATTGGGTGGCGGTAATCAATGAGTCACTGACTAGAAATTTTGGACTTTAGGTATAGCATGAAAATTGCTATGTAGGCTATTTATTGCGATTAAAAATGATCTGTATTTCAACTTTTGGAATAACATACCTAGAGGGGTCAAAATGAGAATAAAACTTCGTATGAAAAATTCATCATTTCTGGATTTAAAACTATAAAAATTTTACTACTCTATTATTTGTAATCTTTTTGCGAAACTAAATTATTTTAATTTCAGTAGTTTTGGAAATTGTTTATTGTGCGGGCAGACGCCTTATGTAAACACGCCGCGGACGAGAAGCTAGTATTTTTTTATAATTTTTGGTAATTTGTGTTGGTTGAGTAAAAATATTAAAATGATTTTATAATACTCATACTCATGCGCACAGAATAAATGCCATTTTTTTTTAACAGCTGATAATAGATTAGCATCCCTATATATTCACAGAAAATAGGTCTTTCTGTTCTATAAATTATATCAGGTCTAGGCAGATAATCGGAAGTTGTTACTTTTGGATGTTTCTTAGTTTTATTAAAAATTTGGGTTGTATATTTTATGAAAAAAAAGTTTTAAAAAAGATATAGATTGCCAAAAAGTGTGGCTGCAAGAAGAGCAGGAAGTGGATACATTTCATGCAAGAGATTTATGGAAAAATCATTTATTTTTTTTTGTAAATTTCAAAAATTTCGGATCAAATTTGACGAACCATTATCTTAAATTATTAATATTAGGCTGAACATTATCGACCTCGAAAACTGTTTCTGCGTCGATTCTTGGGTTTTTTCTAATTATTGTTAAAAATATAAAACTTGTCCAGTATTTTTATTTCTTAAATTTAAGTTGGTATTATTATAATTTAATAAATATTTTAAACTTAGAAGACCAGAAAATTATTATTCTTGAAAAATCTTAATTTCATTTTAATTTTTTAAAAAGGGGCTTGGGTTTCAGTTCCTTCGAAAAGCTGCTGCCAGATGAGCAAAAGCACGGGGGTCAGTTATATAGCAGCAATAAAAATGAACGAAATACACAAATTAAATGATAAAATTCGATTAATTGGTCAATTCAAAAAAAAAATCATATAATTAAATAACAAATCTAATATTGTAATAATGAATAGAATTTATTATCTTTTTTCTGATAGTCCCAAAATTCAATTAGAAAACTATCTTCATGTCCCAACGGATGAACATTACATGTAATCAAAAATAATATGTAAACCCCAAAATAATGTTTTTCCCTTTATTTCATAAATAAAGGCTTAAAATTTATTAGAATTTAAAATTAAAAAAAATTATTAGTTTTTTTATGAAAATCAGAGCGGACGAATCCTTTCAAAAGGAATCGATTTACGGATCAGGTCCTCGTAAAGATTGAATCCAGTACAAATCAATCAGAATCGATTTCCTATTTATCGGATCACGAGTCCGGATCATTTTTGTTTTTATACTTACAAATGGTAACTACGATAGAATGATTCTCCATATCAGATGATAATCCAACTCAGATGTTAGCCCTTAAATGTACATTTTTTCGAACCGTATTCTAAAACTTGCGATGCTAGATCCTCATGAGGTTCTTAAATTCACATTTAAAAAATCTTTCAGGTTATCAGGATACATATAAAAAATTATGAGAATCGAAAATTAAACTTAAGTAAAATTTATGCCCGTTTTGAATACCACACTCTATGGTTACGAAAAAATGTTTCATTTAAATATTGTTTCTCTTGACCTAATTTTAAAATTCTTCGTCTTTATTTCGAAAATATGTGATGTAAAAGAATCTGAGGAAAAAATTTAAAAACAGACATCAAGCGTCACTGGGGCACTAATAAACCCCAAGGTAACGTCAAGCGACATGGAAACAAAAAAAAAAAATGGAAGTCTGGGAGAACGCAACAGAGTAACTCTCTTGTGGGTACCGGACATACGGAATAGAACCAAAAAGCGGTAGGGTTACCCCAAAAACAGGGACCATCCCCACCTTTTTGGACTAGAACTTGCCCTTGGGTGACCAAAACCACGCACTAGGGCAAACCAGGGAATGGATCCGAAACAAACACGGGAATACTGGGGAAAACCCCAGTAGAATTAGACATGGCTTTAAAAGAGGCCATCCAAAAAAAAAACGAAGGAAGAATTACTCAGACAAAGTGAGAATAGACTTCTCATAACAGTAGGGTTTGATTGATAAACTAAATACACAAGTTGAGGTTTTTTCCGCCTCGACACTGCAGCCTACAGGGCTTGTTATTTTCTTGTGTTTGTTTCGGTTAAAAGGGTTTTACACCAGGCCAGGTGTAGTAGCCCTTTACTGTTTTTTTTCTGGTCTCCTGCCTCCTGGTGGTTAGTGTCCACCATGAGGTTTGAATTCTCCAGTATGTAAGTGCAGGGCACTCATATATGATGTGAGAGGCTGTCTCTTCCCTCTTCGTCACATAATCTGCAAATGGGTTCTTCTCTATAGATGCCCATAGTGTGCATATTTTTTTCTTAGGGTGCAGTGTCCGGTTATTAATCCTGTCACCATTCTAATCTGATTCCTATTTGTTTTAGTAGTTCACTTGTCAATGCTTTCGATGGTGACTCAACATTGTTTTTAGTGTGATTTTGCCTTGGAATGTGGTTCCAGTATGACTGATGTTGTGTTTGAATCACCAAGTCATGTAGCCCCCGAACCAGGCTTTGGGTTTCCCAAAAACAGGTTCAGGACCCACAACATAGCTGCGGGCTTCGCCTGGCCAGGGAGTCTGCTTTTTTCATTGCCCTGTATTCCCTGTGTCCTCACCCAGAAGTGTAAGTTTGTTGTGGTTAGGGTTGGGAGGCATTGCAGACAGTAGGGTTACTAACAGGGCAGGGTCCTAAGGGCACCCACAAAAGATAGGCTCATACAATGGGGACCCAAGTTGCAGAATGTGCGACGAGGGGGAAGAAATATCCTGTGCGAATGTGAAGCATTGAATAACAAAAGACAGGCATTACTTGGGCAACCGGAAATGAGCCCACAGGAATATATCAACCAACCAGTCTCGAGGTTTTACAGATTTGTAGAAGAAACATGACTAATGGGAGGATTGGTATAAAAGATAATGGAAGATTAGGCACAAAAGCCCAGAGGCTGCGCTGCTTCCCGTAGTGAATCAAGACGGCTCCCAGAAAAAAAAGAAAAAGGAAAAAAAATTTGGAAATGTAAAATGGAAGATTCAAAGCGGTGGTTTTTTAAAATAAAAAAAACCCTAGTTGCCTCAGATTCAGGATAAAGGGTGCTAGGTCAAAATTTGGAAATAATCTTGGGTTTAAAAAATTTGGAAAATTTAAATGGCGGATTTTGGCATTTATAAGCCGATCGGTCTCAAATTAGAAATAAAAAATCGGTTTCTTTGGATGGATCTTTAAAAAGTCGATTCCGGATTATTTTATCATGATCATGTAACGAATCCGGATCACGGATCCTATTTTTAAAAGTATTCGCTTCCAGCCTTCAATTAAAGGTTCGATTTTAACCAACTCTGATAAAAATAAAGAAAATGTTTTTTTTTTATTAATTATAGCTTTGGCCATAATTGTTTGTGCAACCCATTCGCAATACATCTGTTTACTATATTTTTTACTATATTTTTAAAAAAATAATTTTCATCTGGTTGGCAGATGGGTAAAGGCTGCCTTTGGATCCCGTAAAAAACAAAAAAATATGTTTTTTGGGAAAAATAAATAATTTATTAATACAAAATCATAAATACAAAGATATAAAAAATTTCTACAGTCTATATTTATAATCAAGCAATATTCACAGGCTGAAGAAAAAATAGCACTTAGAAAAGGCCGAAGAAACAGAATAATTAGAATACTATAAATCTAATATTTTCCTACATTCTCAAAGGTGGTAATAAGGTACACAAAATGAAGAAAAATCTTCCATAGTCTATGTAATAGAGATATTTCCGGTTTTGTAATTTTTTTTTCCTGCAAAAATATTTGTAAGAAATATGTACAGAACTGGGATTTTTTTTATAAACCTAGATTAAAATAGTTCTTGTTGACCAAAAGAAGACATACATTTTTTAACAATTCCATATCTAGAGAAGTATGAAATAACATTCGTAAAAAAGATAGTTTCAAATATTTTTACAACTTTTACATAGTCTATGGTGATATTCTCTTATAAACTTTTGAACTTAAATCAAAATTAAAGACGGATTCCTGGATTCCTGGAAGCAACAAAGTTCAAAAGTTCTTCACTGTCTTCGCACACGAAAGGTTTAAGATGGTGACAAGCGACGTCGTGCCATTTGACTCCGTCGTTGTAGAAGTTATTGAGGATGGCCAAGCATGATTCGTCGTTACCCTGAAAATTAAATTATATTTTAGATATTTTATTGTTAAAGAGTGAATCAAAATATTTTCTAATTATCAGTATACTTTAAAAACTCATAATGCGGCTTCTCTGATAGGTAAAAGATAAAGGTGTAGTAAAATTGTTTGCACCTTTAGCGTAAAGTACCTTTACGCCCTCAACTTTTAGCAGCGGGGAAAAAACTGCTATTTTACGCTCTTGGTACGAAAATAACTATTACACCCCTGGGGTAAGTTGCAGTTGTGGGGTCAAAATTGTTAAAAAAATGGTAAAAAATTTGGATTTTCGATTAAACAGCCGATATAAATTTTGATTTTAAACTTTTTTATTATTTTATAGGTTTATCCTACCAATTAACATATCAGTAATTGAACAAAAAAACTTTTTTTATTTCAAATAAATAGAAAAATTTTGACAGCGCAGCAGTTTTCGATGCCTCGGAGCAGACGCTTGAAGCAATAATCTGCAGGGCAGACATTTTGTAAAAAAACACGTTTTTTGCCTTCAACAATGTAACAAAAAGATGTTAAAATTAATAAATGATCCAATTATTTTATCACCTTAAAAAATCATTAAATTAATTGATTTTACCTTGCCTAAAGGTACCCCTCCTTAAGCCTTTTGTAAAAAAATGGCTATTTAAAAATTTAAGTCTAATATTCTATTTATTAAAAATATAAAACGCATTTTGATTATTTAAATCTAAAATACTAAAACGTAATTGTCAATGTTTAAAGATAAGCAGACATTTTTTCTTCTAATATTGAGCACGACACCATTAGTGGTATAATTGATATTTATTTAATAAGAAAAAAAATCATTAAAATTATCGTTTATTATTTTGAAAAAAAGATTGGTCGCATTTATTTAATGATGCAATTAACTTGTGGAAATGTGGGTATATTAAGAGATAACTAATCGTTCGTTAACTAAATTTGTTGTCTTTTGAACTAAGGACATTGTCTGTCTTTAACCAGCCATTAAAGAAAAGATTTTTTTATAAAAATGTTAATAGTCAAGACATACTTAGAGTATGGTCAATCACCTCTGTAATAACCAGTTATATTTTATTTTAATCTATTGTTATATTATGTTTATTCATGAGGGTTTAAAGTTAAGTGTTTGTCGGTTATTTGGGTCTAATGTGGAATTTTATAATATTAATTTAATTTTGTGCCGTACATTTCGTGAGTTTGAACAGGTCCTGGAAAAAGCTTGCGATAATTTACATCAACAAGCTTGTATTTCCCAGGATCTTCACATAATTTTGGATACCAAAAATCCAGTTTATAGCTTCAAAAAGAATTATGTTCGCTGTCGCGAAAAAAGTCTACTAGTACTCATCATTTACTTATGAGCGCCAAGATCTGAAAACAAAGAATCATTTAACTTTATAGGCGTTACCTTTGAATACGATCTTAATTTGGCATTTGGTATCCAAAGCACATTAGTTTCAAATTTGTTCTAATCTGTATACTCTGTATGGGGGACCTGCCTTTTATAGGTATTTTTACGGCTTCGGCTATTAGGTATCGGGGTACAAAAAAAAATTAAAAAAAAACTTAAAATAAGGTGTCGAAAAACCCATAACATTCCACACTGGATAGATGTTAGGGTAAGTTTTTAAATTTGCATCGTGGACCCAGCGTTGGCCTAATTCATCAAACCTTTTTTAAACTACCACTGGAGAGTCCGATGGATTCTATTAAAGCGTTATTATAAAATACTTGAGCAAAAAAATATAAATAAATACGGAAAAGAAACACAACAATCAGCTAAGCATTGACAGTTTCAGAACAAACAGCGAGCTTTTTTAAACATTTCGTTTTAATTTGTTCCATCAGAACTTCTCATGACGTCATTTGACGTTCAGCGCATAAATTCAGCGTACTTTTTATCGATGGAATAAAGAACTTGCACTTAGTAGTAGTTTTTTACTAAAAAATGCAGATGGGCAAATCAAGTTTTTATCAAAACGCAAAAAAGATGGTGAAGGAAATTTTCTGGGATCATTGAACACTTGCTAAGGTCTCATTATAAAAAAGAAATGTAAACAACATGCTATTTTTTCAAAAAATACCAATAAATTCATGAGATACTTTTAAAATATTGTAAAAAAAAACTTTAACCGCTTTTTTTATTATTGTAGAAAAATCAGAATGGACCCAAACTCATATACAATAATAGGTACGGGTTTTCCCATTCCGATGAACTTCGAATGATTAAAAAATGTACATTATTGCCCGAGTAATGGAACAATTCGTTCGCCTGCTTATAAGTAAATCCATGAAAATAGCGGCATTATAGCGGTAAAGTGGCAGCTGAATGAGGGTCCTGTTATCTCGAAAACTATCAATTTTTCGAAAAAAATTATAAGGACCTTTTTTGTAAATTACAAGGCAATCTTCATTTTTTGTTTAAACAAAAATTCTCCAATTAGCATATTTTGGCAGATATTAGCGGGAAACCCATTTTTTTGGCCTCGAGGGGCCATTTTCAGCCCTTAAACTTTTTTTTGCTCGAAAGCATCCCCAAACTTCTAAGAATTCCACCTCAAGGGAAAATTACAGATTTATTTACAGCTTTGTCCCTTTATTTACTGGACTATATGTTTTTTTTAAAAAAAATATATATATAATAACATATGCCGAAAAATGTGTCATTGTCGGAATACAGGGTGTTTGGTTTTTCGGTTTGCTGTAATTATCGGGAAATGTTTTCATTTTTTAAACTTATATTGTTTTTAGTGTTCATTAGTTTTAACATATAATAATGCTTGTTTATGAGTTATACCCTGTTACTAATTATTTATAAAACAAACTATGAATACAATTTAAAATTAAAAAAAATCATACATTTTTATTAAAGTACTATATTTTTTCCTAAACTCCAACAAATGATAAGAGTCAACCTACGTATGGTAAGAATTACAAAAAGAATTCACAAAATTAAAAATTTCAGTGGCGTGCTTACCTTTTTTTAAAATAATATTAGACTAGTGTCTACGGGTACGCCCCTGGTGAAGCGAATAAATTTTTATTCACACCAAAACATGCCCATCAATAAACACTATAATCGTTAAGAGTTTAAGAAAGTGAAGGCATTTTGATTACTCGCGATAATTACAAAAAACCGAAAAAAAAAGTTTAACACCCTGTATTTTCGGAGGGAAACATTTTCCGGCATTGAGAAATCACCGACTTAAATATTTTAGATTTTTTAGAAAACACCCTGTATATACAATATCCTATATTTATAAAAAAGTAGTAGGTATTGTAATTTATAGGCATTAATTTGGCATAATGGTTTTGTCTTTAAAAAATTTGGTATTAAAGTCATCGTAAAGAGTCTTGTAATCGTTATCAATTTAAGGGCTACTGTTTTTTTAAATACACAGTACTTATTCCAGATATAATAATATATAATATATTCATATTTATTTACTTCAGAAATTACACTTATATTAACTTAAAATATTAATTTATTAATATATCAAGTATCCTTCAGTTTAAGTAAATAGTAATTAGAAATCAATTATCTTTTTTCTTGCATTTTAAAGGACAATTTTTTTTGAGCAGCAAAATCAAATCCAATATACTTGCCACTTGCCAATTGTTTGTACCACTTAGTGACGCAATTTATTGTTAAACAATTATTTATTGATTTAATCTTGAGTATTTGCACATCATCACGCTAAATTTCTTAAATTTTAATTAAAAAATTTATATGAAACAAGTTATAAACAGTAATTTTTTACTCTTATATTGAAGAAACACCACTTAAAAATATATAGTCAAATACGAGAATAGGATGAAAAATTTCCAGCCTATGAAAGAAAAAAGCAAATTAGGGGATACTGGGGTAATAGGAACTTAGGGTAATAAGAACCGCCCTCTATATCTGGTGTTTGAATAGTTTTATTCACTCAAGACAAACTGTGTGTGTAAGGCTATTCTGGGTGTTACCAGAATAATTCGTAGTATGATATTTAAGCAATGTTTTTAAAAGGCCCAAGAAACATAATTCGGTCATAAGGCTATGGCTACAAGATTTTAGGTGCATAATGTAAAAAATATTGTTTTTTACTTTAGATCACAATTTATATGTTGTTTATTTTTTCCCTCCTACTTAAAAATGTACCGAAACTATTTTATCAATTTTTTATAAATGATAATCATATTAAAATTTTTGTTTCCCTAATTCACCTGCTTCTTTGACCTATAATTCATAAAAAAAAACAAAATTGTTTAAAGACTTCGATAATAAATTACGAAATTTTAAACTTTTCTAATTTTTTTTTATGAATTTTGAAAACATAACATTAACTCTTATAAAAGTGACAATGGTAGCAGTTCTGGTATCTTAATTTTTGTTTAACAAATTGTTAAATATAATTCATTGAAATACCGCAACAACTAACAATTAAAGAGACCGATCTCCTTAACCGATTGTCCGATTAAACTTTTTCTCAAAAGGGAATAGGAACATTTGAGAAAAAAATTCTTATTATGCCAGGACTGCATAAATACTAGATATACAATAACCGGGGAAATTCTTATTACCTCAGTAAGGATAATAAGAACATTTATATGTGGTAATAAGAACTTGCGTTTTTCTCTTTAAATTAAAATGATGTATTTATGCATGTCCTTCCTTTCTACAAAAAAAGGGAAAGGGTTCAGCATGTAGCTTCTGCAACAAAAAAACCCGGTGTCACATATATTTTTTTAATAATATCTTACAAAATTAAACCACCAAATTTTTAACCTTATTACCCC
This sequence comes from Listronotus oregonensis, assembly GCA_019359885.1. Lineage (NCBI taxonomy): Eukaryota > Metazoa > Arthropoda > Insecta > Coleoptera > Curculionidae > Listronotus > Listronotus oregonensis. The sequence goes on from JAHBCN010001388.1 coordinate 73,526, forward strand.
AGTGTCCCTATGTATTAAAAACCTTTTTTATTTTTACATAGTCTCCGTGCAACTCAATACATTCATTCCATCGGTGCTCAAGAGCCTTTATGTCATCGCAGTAGGCTGATTTGTCCAGTTTTTTCAAATGGACGTTTCTGGCAGCTATCACATCCCAAAGGGAATTTTTTTTCCAGCAATTTTTTTAAAGTCGAAAACAAATGGAAATCCGTCGGAGCAAATCTGGTATATAAGGTGCGAAAAACCACCTCAAACCCCCAAATGATGCATTTTTTTCCCTGAAATTAGCGATTTGTGGCAAAATTTCATTGTTTTGGTAGAACAGAATTTTCTTTTAAAAAACCCCGGGGTGTTTCTCGTAAATATTTTGGTTCAACTGGTCAACAGTTAAATATTACCCATTAGCATCAATTCCTAGACAAGGATTAAACTCTTGGGCCTATATTTTCTAAGGAACAAAGAAATATGGGTCTCTTAGGTTTTTTTTATTAGTAATGGGATAATTCGAATTAAAAATAATCGATAATCCGATTATTGAAATAATCGCTATCATGCGATTATTCAGATTTAATTTGAATTACGAAAAATAACCTGATTCCACAGAATTGATTACGCGCCGCGAAAAAAAATAACATGTAATAACAATAAATTTTAAAATTTTAATAGTAAAAAGTTATATTTAGTAAATAAAGGACAACTTAATTATAAAAAGGAATTTTTTTATTCCGGGCAAATGTTTTTAAACAGGGGGTTTTGGGGGGGCTTATAGAATCTGAAGATAGGCTTTTTTATTAAAAATTTTTTAAATAAGGTGGGAAAATTAAATTTATTTAAAAATAAAAAGTTTTTGATAAAATCTTCTTTTTGGGGGTTTAACATTTAAGAAGGAATTTTAGGAAATTTTGCTGGTTAGGTTTAAGTAGGGGGTTATAACTTTTTTAAAACAGCAGGTAAAAAAAAAAATTATTCGGGTTTTGTGTCGGCCCCAAAAACCCGGTAACAAAATTTCAATAAAATCGGCCCTTGGGTCTTGTGGTTTTCCAAAAAAATTATAGCAAAAAAAATTTCTTCTTTAATTAATATAATTAACAGGCAAAAAAAGTGGTGTTGACAAATTTTGGGGGTCCCGGCTTTTACAAACTATAAAATTTAGTGTTTTTGGAGAACGGTTTGATTACATTTTTAAAATAAATTTAAATTAAAGAAAAAAAAAATAAAATAATTTTTTCAATTATAATTAATCCGTTATTAAATATTATAATTTAAAAAACGATTTTAAAATAATTTAGATATTTTTTATTTTATTTCTCCAAAAGAATTAAATAATAAAATAAAGTTCGGGTTTTCATATTCCGATGAACTTTAAATGATTAAAAAATGTACATTATTTCCTGAGTAATGGAACAATTCGTTCGCCTGCTCATAAGTGAATCCATGAAGATAGCGGCATTCTAGCAGTTGAGCGGCAGCTGAAATAAGGGGACTTTTGGGTTCCGTTATCTCGAAAACTATCGATTTTTCGAAAAAAATTATAAGAACCATTTTTGTAGATTACAAGGCAGTCTTCATTTTTTGTCTAAACAAAAATTCTCCAATTTGCATATTTTGGCAGATATTAGCGGGAAACCCATTTTTTGGTCCTTGAGGAGCCATTTTCAGCCCTTTCCAACCTGTTAATGTTGATAAACTTTTTTTCGCTTGAAAGCATTCCCAAAGGCCTAAGAATTGCGTCTACAAGGAAAAACTGTACAGATTTATTTACAGCTTTGTTCCGTTGTTTACTGGACTATCCAAAGCAACAAGCGGTGCTGTGCAGTAGTGCAGACTTTACTTGAGTCACCCTGTACATACACGTCAAATTGAGTATTTCATTCTTTTTTACTTAGCGTTTTAATGCCCAAAACAAATTATAGCAATAATTTTCGTTTCTCGGCTTAATTCATTATAAATAACACAGGCCCACAAAAAAAAGTGGTGTGTGTTGGGTGTCGGACTAAGATTTGGCGTATTTTTTTCCGCTGAACACGAATCTGAAGTCAAAATTGCGTGGGTCAAACACCGAAAAATGGAGAAAACGCGTAATTTTAGATTTTACAGATTTTTTTTTAAATTTAAAACGTCAATATCTTAAAAACTATAAATGATACACGAAACTTAACACATAAACTATGTATTTTTACAAGACCTTTAATTTAAGTTATATAGCCTTTTTGTCTAAATATAATATTTTTTGAGTTATAATCAAAAAACCGAATTTTCAGGATTTTTTAAGGTATATTTTAAAGGTATACTTTTTTTATTTTCGGATTTTTTCTGCAAATTTTGAGTGATTTGATATTCAAATAAATAAAATAATTGATTTATTATTTAAAAAAAACAAACAAAAATCACATTAATAAAAAATTCCTATTTTGGACTGATTTTCTTGTCAAAATCATATTTTCGTTTATATCTCCTTTATTATTAATGTTACCAAAAATATGTATATAACTTTTTGTACAGACAATTTAAAAAGCTCTCTTTTTTGTTCCATTAATTTTTTTGTATCTCCTATAGTTTATATAGTCGTAGTCCAAACATTCCGTGGTCGCAGGTTTCTGCCGGTAAATGTACCGTGTCGGTTTTTTGGGTTTTCTCGATTTTTTGCTTTTTGACTCCCAATTTTGACTTCAGATTCGTGTTCAGCGGAAAAAAAATACGCCAGAAAATCTTACGACTGACACCCAGCACACACCACTTGTTTTTTGTGGACATGTGGAAAATGCCTGATATAAAATGTTAGATTTAAACAGTGGCGTGCCCAGGGGGCAGTGGGCATTTGTTCCGCCCCCCAAAGACTTGAGAAAGATTATGTTTTCAAGACCAGAGCCGTAGCGAGCGTTGGGAGACCGCCCATTTTCCATTTAATAGGGCGTCGAATCCTTGCTTTTTTAACGATTTTAGCGACTTCTTGGTAAAAATTGGACGTGGCACCCCCAAAATTTTCCGGATTTACCGGATTGGCCTCCGGTGGCGCCTGCGGCGGGCATGGCCCCCATGACTTTTTTCTGGGTACGCCACTAGGTTCCAATAAGAATCCTAATAGATCTATTATGTAGAAATTCTATCATAACTTAACTAATTTCTCATAAAAAACATGAATTTATAATTTATTGCCTTTTTGCTTTTTTTCATTTTTCTGGTCATAATCTCATGGAAAACTATACAAAAAATATGAATCAATTAGTTTTTTCGGCAATCTGTAAGTATCTGGAATTGCTGTTTTAAAAACACAATAGTTTATCATAAGTTTTAATGAAACATCGTATTTTATTTGGATATATCAGGCTTCCACAGGATTTTTTAAAATCTTTCTTTGAAACGTGATCTTTTCACTATTGGCGTAGCTTGGATTTTTTTTTGTAGGGCCCTCAGGGCCCTGATATAACTCAACCCACTAGAGGCGAATTGCCAAAGAAGAATTAACTATCTTTTGGGTACGATGTCCAAGAACGGCTATGTTAAATTCCAATAAAAACATTTTTACAATTTTCAAAACTTTTTTTTTCCACCACTGTCGTACTGTCTTGAAATCGATTATAGACAACTAATTAAACTCAAACGAGTCTAATTATGTTTAAAGCAAAATTAAATTGATAAAATATCTATGTTAATTTATTTTCGCTTTTTGTATTTATATTAATATTTTTATTGCATCTTTACGGCACGAAATATTCTGGAGAGGGGGAGGGGCATGCCCACAACTGCTCCATCCAGGCTACGCCAATGACTTGCAAACATTTTGGCTAATCATACTTTATTTACCTGTGCAGCTTCTCTGTTATCGGGCTGTGGTTGACCGTAACCACCGGTAGCACTCCAGTCTCCGGAATTCCTTTGGGTGGTGGGTCCAATTTTGGCGCCAGATCCAGACCAGAACCATCCGTTGATATTTGGAGGTTGCAAATCGGCACGGTCGCAACCGGCGAAGTTGCATTTACGGCCCGAAGTCCAGATGTATCTGAAAAAAAAATATATTAAATTTGAAGAAGATTTGCTAACAAATCCCGGTGGTGATATTACCGTCGTGTTAAAAAAAAATTATTGAATGAATTATGACTTCAAACTATACAAAAATAACACAGGCACACAAAAAAAAGTTCTGAGCAAGATATGTGAAGTACCTTTCGGTGCGCTAAAAACGAATTCGAAGTCAGAATTTACCCATCACCCTTAGATTTTGCCCCAGCAACCCCCCAGTACCCCTCTCCCCCGAAGGGTCAAAATTTTATTAATTTGAAAAAGATATAATAAAAATATCTGACAATACGTTTTTTGGTGTATTAAAAATGAATATAATGTTAAAATTTACCCATAACCCTTTAATTTAACCCTAGCAAACCCAGCAACCCCTAGCATCACCCACAAACCACCCTTAGGTCAAAAATTTTATTTTATTAAAAGAATTAAAATAAATATCAGACAATGCGTTTTTGGTGTGCTAAAAATGAACATAAAGTCAGAATTGACCCATCCCCCTTACATTTTGCCCCAAAAACCCCCCAGCAACCGCCATCCCAAAGGGTCAAAATTTTATTCATTTGGAAAAGTTTTTTGGCGTGTTAAAAACGAATATGAAGTTAGAATTTATTATTTATCTTCATTCTTGTTTTTAGCACACCTAAAAACGTATTGTCAGATATTTATTTCAATTCTTTTAGCAAAATAAAATTTTTGCGTTAGGGGTGGTTGCTGGGTAATACTAGGGGTTGCTGGGAGTTACTAGGGTTAAATTCAAGGGTTATGTGTAAATTTTAACTTCATAATCGTTTTTAGCACACCAAAAAAGTATTTTCAGATATTTATTATATCTTTTCCAAGTGAATAAAATTTTGCTGGGGCAAAATCTAAGGATAATGGATAAATTTTTACTTCATATTCGTTTTCAGCACGCCAAAATACATAATCAGATATTTATTATATCTTTTTCAAATGAATAAAATTTTGACCCTTTGGGGAGGAGCTGGAGGGTTTCTGGGGCGAAATCTTAGGGTGATGGGTTAATTATAACTTCATATTCGTTTTCAGTACACCATATAACTTATTGTCCGATATTTATAACAACTATTCCAGGTGAATAAAGTTTGACCCATTAAGAAGGAGGAGCTGCTGGGTTTTGCTGGAGGAAAATGTAAGGGTGATGGGTAAATTCTGATTTTACGTTCATTTTTAGCACACCAGGTATTTATTTTAATTCTTCTAATAAAATAAAAAAATTTCCCTAGGTGGTTAGTATTTTAAATTACGGCTTTTCTCGATTTTTTGGCATTTGGGCCCCAATTTTGAATTCAGATTCGTATTCAGCGAAAAAAAATACTCCGGAAAATCTTTGTCCGACATCCAGCACACACCACTTTTTTTTGTGGACCGGTATAAAAGAATTAATTCTGAGCTAAGGTAATCCAGCAAAAATTTAGTCTAGGCCAGTCGAGTGACATGTTTTCTAATTTAACAGATACATGCCGATTAAACAGGGAGGTAAACCTCCAAATACAAATTTTAGATGCAAAAGCCATAAAGAGTTAAAAGCCTTATATAATACACTATTTTATTAACTTACCTTACATTGCCTCTAACAATCCTTTGTTTAATAAACTCATTTTCCTGTGGAGTTTCTAAGGACACAGCGTCCATACAATGTCTTCTGCAAATGTTTCTGGAATCTAACCAATCGACTTCCAGATTTCTTGTGGGTGCATGTTCCCAACTGAAGAAATATGAATGTGTTACTCCTCTAGCGTCTCTGTAGGTAGCGTGGCGGACTCCTAAAAAGAAATAAGTGAAAGTCAATCTACTTTTAAAAAATATATATACATACAGTGATATAGAAAATGCAACACCGAGTAGGAGTACTGTAATTTTGAGAACACTTTTATGCTTTACAGGTCTACTGATAAATGGAAAGTAATTAAAATGTGCATTCGAAACCTCGCAAAATAGCTGAGATATTCCACCTTAATGTTAATAATGTGTCAAAGCTCCTCTGTTGGCTACAAATTCGTTAAGTCGTCGCGGCATTGATTGGATTAGACGATTGATGTCTTCTTAGTATATTTTATCCCAAGCCATCTGAATTTAGTTCTGTAGAGCCTTCAATATTTGTCGAGGGTACGGTGAATTTTGCAACCTTCTTCCCATCATATCCTATACATGTTCGATAAGGGAAATGTCCGAAGATCGAGGAGGCCACTAAAGCAAATTTACTCCGGACGCTTCTAAAAAGTCTAAACTTACACGTGCGACATGAAGTGTGCATTATCCTGCTAACAAAGTGGATTTTGCAATGTTTCCAAAAAGGAAAGCAGATGTGGATATAGCGCTGAGCAGTCATGCTACCTGGAATGAACATTAATCGTGACCTGCTGCCGTAAGCAGTGGCACCTCATACCATAACACCCACAGTACAATGAATATGCCGTGAATACGATTTAGCTTCATTCCATATTCCATTCAAGTATTTCTCTACTCCATACCAATCGTTGCCGATGATGCTGCGGGATCAGAGGTGGTACAAGATGAGGACGGTATGAAAACAGTCAAAAGGCCTTATTCGGCGATAAACTGTTCTCATTGGTATTGCCCTCCATTGCCACAGCATCAAACCACTAGCTCGCAATTGTCCTTGTTCTGGAAAATCGATCTCTAAATGCTAGTTGCCTCAAATAACGATCCTGTCGCTCTGTAGTCTGATGATAGCAAATATGTTTACAAGTTTTTAGCAAAATTCAATAAATAATTTTGTGTTGCATTTTCTATGTCAGTATATTTCTCTACTATAATATACTTTTATTATGTTATTAAAATTGCGCATGTAATTGTATTTATAACTTTTATTTTTGAGTTCTTAAATAATTTCTTAATGAGTTTATTAAAAAAATAATTTAAAGCAATTCGAATTTTTTCGTTAGAGGTAAATTACCAGTGTTTTAAATTAATAATTAAAAAAAAATACTATAATTTTGGTTACAATTATATTTTGCTTCAATACAAATGTCACAAATAATTTCAGTAATTGTTTAAAATCGCGACTCAGCTTTTTTGGCTATAAAAAATAAAAAATAGGAATATTAACATTGATTATTTTTTTTGTTTTATTTTACGGCGCATTTACAAATCTTTTAACAAAAAATTAAAAAAAAAATCGGTGTTAGTTTTCACTTTAAAAATTAAAAAATGGGTATTTTTCAAGTTTTTTGTCAATTAAATGCATCCATTTAAGTTTAGAAATTTCTAGTGATTTGTTTCATATTTGACGTGTCAAACCAAATAATTTTCAATTTTTTTTTGAATTTTTCAAAAAAAAAATCATTATTTAATCGAAAAATTGACATTTTTGATTTTGATTTAATTATTCTATTTTCGATGAACTTTAAGAATTAAAATTCAAATTGTTCTATTTTTAATAAACTTTAGGAAAAAAATAGTTTTTTTTTAATTTTTATAAAAATTTTAAGCAAAAACAAAAAATAAATTGAAATTTTAAGATAATTAAATTAAATTTACTCGAGGAAAATCAAATTATTAAATATTTATTTAGTTATATTCTTAAATGCCTCGAAAAGTAGAATATTAAAAAAAAAACTTGCCGATAACTCAATTTTTTGATTTTTTTATAGTCAAAAATAGGTGGGACCGCGATTCTAAATAATTGCCGTAATCTCAAACGAAATAAAATATGAAATTTGTTCTTGCCATCATGGCGAAGGTATATTGTAATTATTTTTTTAATAATAATTTTTATCATAAAATTATACTCCTTGATTTTAACGTCGTTACTCGTTACCAAATGTTCTAATGATGATGTAAGTTTAAATTTTAATAAAAAAATGTTTATTACAGAGACAAAAATGCAATTAAAGAAAATGTTAGGTTTATATTTTATCATTATAACTATAAATATTTATGTTTTCTTTGGAAGTACTCGCCTTGAACTTTTCTAGAAAATGAGACCACTTTGGTCCAGCTCCCGGGGTATAGCTATACCCCGAGACCTGGGCCGAAGTGGTCTCATTTTCCAGAAAATTTCAAGGCGAGGACTCCCAAAGAAAACATATCAAAACATAAATTCGCCACAGAACTATAGAACATATTATTTCCATTTAATTTTAAAAAAATATTAGTGCTATATAAAATAGCTGGTTTACTTACTATTTGCACAACTCCTAGGGTCTGGTAAAGCTAATCTTCTTTGTGCTAGTATAACGGTAGCCCCCATGAGGAGGAGAGTTATGTGTTTAATCATCTTTTATTCTGAAACAAAGACATGACAATTAGATAAAAACAATTTATGGCTTTTTATTTTTTCTATGTTCGATATTTGTTCTAAATACTATTTTTCATTCTACTTTTAACATATCGATTTGTTGACATAAGTTTATACAACTTTTAAATAAAAACCTGAATAGTATGGCAATACGTAGTTTACAATAGATACAAACAAAACAAAAACAATCGGTTGTCTGACCTCATTTGATTGCCATTTATGTAACTTTACCTCTTTTCAAGAATTTTGCAACCGTATAAAACAATTGTGCAATAATTTAAAATAACAGAAGCAGCATAACTGATAAACGCATAAAAAAGCAATTAAAAAAATTTAAATGGACTTCAAAAAAAAATTATAAAAATAATGAAATAATATTTTTTATATATACAAAAACGCATAAAAAGTAATTAAAAAAATTAAATGAACTTAAAAAAAAAAATTAAAAATAATAAACTCATATTTTTTTCTATACACAAAAGCGCATAAAAAAGTAATTAAAAAAATTTAATGGACTTGAGGAAAAGAATTACTAAAAATAACGAAATAATATTTTTTATAGATATGTTAAATAATTTAATGAAATCGGGGTTTGACCAGTCAAACTTCAATTAGGTATTAAAAAATCTATTTGTTAAATTGATTAGTAAAACGATTTTTTTTTTTTTAATTTTATTTTTTTATTTCATATTTAAAATAAAAAAATTAGTCATTCAGACTTGGTGACTTATAACATTTGAATTGCCAATGTCAGATCTCTTCATTTAAACTAACTAGAGGTGTAAAAGTAACGAAAAAAGGCTCCCGTATGTATTGTTACTATAACATTATACTCGTTACTATCGTACCGTTACGTTACTCGTTACTTCTGATCCTTATAACTGCTGTTATGTTAGGGGGCAACAATCGAGTCGTATTGCGTACGCGTACAGTATGGTGTGTGAATTCATACCAAGCTGCATAAGGTGTTTTTACACTTGTCCGTATTTAAACCAAATTGTGTTAAGTTCTTTAAATTATTGTTTAATAGGACAATAAACTCTTGACGGAATCACTAAATTTACAATGGAAAATAAACAGTAACAAATGCATTCTTTGTAACTTTCGTTATTTTAATGCACCGTTACCAGTACTAGGGTTCATGATTTCTCGAGCATCAATTTCTCGGGTCTCGAGTTCTCGACTAATTTCTCGGGTCTTCTCGGGGTTTCGAGAAATTTACAAATTGGTGTACTACATTTTGTAAACCGTCTGAACCAGCTGAGTCGAAACACGAAAGAACGTGTTGAAGGGATGAGCGATATTCACTACGGTGTTTAATCGCCGTTATTGAAAAATCGCTAATAGCAAACGTTGGCTAAAATCGCAAATAACGGCGGTTGGGAAACAGCGATTATTTTAGAATACGCGAAATACGTCAACTAACATCAACACAGCTAATCGCTTTCCATGCGATAAGGATATGAGGAAATGCAACGTATTTTATTCCAAAGGGTTCTCGATTCCATCTTAAGCACCTTACTGATTTATGAAGTAAAATTACAGTTTTCTTAATATTTCCTTAGTTATTCCATATGGATGTTGTTTTGAGAAGTATTTTCAATTTTTTCATAAAAAAAAACTAAGTTTCCTAGTCAGCGCTTGAGTTTTACAGTTTATGACCCAGTACAATAAGAGGCAAGTGAAATTAATATGCAGTAACAAAATGAATCCGAGGCGCTAATGCCCAAATGATGAAAACACAATGGTTTGGGTAGTGCGAAAAGTCGCGATCCGATAACGCTTTTAATTAGCCGTTTTAAAAACGGATCCCGATAACGGCGTTATGCAAAAATCCTGTTTAGCTCTGCCTAGTGTGTATTACCTACTGTTTGTATTATGTATAAAATGACGGTACCATCGCTTTGGCCGTGACGCCCTGCCGCCGCGCTTTTTTAAAACAAACGGCAAAAACGCAAATGTTTTATTTTATAATTTTATGACTCAAATATGATTTCTGAGTTCTGGTTTTCTCGCTTGATTTCCGGAAAAACCCAACGTTTCGGGAATTCTCGTTCGAGAATTCCCGGGAATAAACCCTCCAGTACCGAATACATACGGTTTGCAAGCCTAAATAACCAAATAACCACAACTAACCGAAAGATAAACTTATTTAAACGTTCAAACGTTGGGGTTTGCCGATCTCCATCCTTTTAGTCGACTAGGCAAAGCCCGAAAAGAGATTATTTTCTTTCGATGTTTGACTAAAAAGTTGGAACTTTGGTTTATAAAAATACTTTATTAAAGCCAAATTGGAATTAATTTCGGGGTTATCAAATTTGGTCAAACCTAGGATAAAATTCATTCCGGAAAAAATTATACGACCTTTGAGTATGACATTACACTAAATTAACTTACAAAAACAAAATCAAAAGTAGGTACGAAACAAATTAAGGGCGTATGGTATTTTTTGGGATTGGGCCAGCAAACCCCCAACTTTCGCAAGATTTTTCGAGTACTGTATTCACAAATATATAAGCAGTTTATGTTTATACAAAAATTAGCAATAAAATAATAATTAGTAATAATAATAATATTTTTATAAACATTTTAATTAATTATTGTTCATATATAATAAAATATTAATACAAATATTTTAATTAATATATATATATATATATATATATATATATATATATATATATATATATATATATATATATATATATATATATTATTACAGGGTGATTCACGTTGAGTGTCCTATTAAAAGTTTGGGAAACCAAGAAAAAGAACTTTTTGAAATTTCACGGCCATAACAGGTAATAAGCTACATTTTAAAAATATTTTTTAAGTCAGTTTCCAGATCTAACCGAAACCAACGGCAACATTGTAATTTTAAAGGGAAGACCTTGTTTTTATTGCATTTGGTTTCACATAAAATTCTTTGTAAGTTTTTTAACATCTTCCTATACCTATATCTTACGTTTTTAAAACAATTAATTACTATTTTTTTAAGGAAAATTACCATGTTAAAAAGGTTAAATTTTAGGTGCCTAACCCTAGATACTAAAATTTTTTATGGGGTTAGACAATGATGTATTTAAAAGATCACATGCTATTTTAGCAATATATCTTACAGGGTGTCCCAAAAAAATGCATTTTTACCGATAATAAATAATGATTAAAACTCAGTTTTTCAAATACAACATACTGTATTTTATCCCATTTTTAATGAAATAATTTACCTACAAAATGTCCATACATGTTTCTATACCCATCTGCCACCGTTTTTTAAAACAAACTTAATTTTTTCCCTGTTTTAAATTATTCAGTAAACCACCCCGCGCCGGCTTAATTTAAATTTACCTAGGTAGGCCATGAAAGTTTGTATTTAAATTGTCCTAAAACTATTTGATATATTAAAAATAATTAATTTTGTTTGATTAATAAGGGGAAAAAATGCCGAAAAAATTAAAATTTGCTTATATTTAAAAAACGGTGGCAGATGGGTAAAAGATGTATAGACATTTTGGAGGTAATTATTGGTCTATTTAAATGAAAAAAAAAACGGGATGTTGTATTTTAAAAAATTGAGTTTTAATCATTAATATCGGAAAAAAAAAATTTTGGGTTCCCCTGTAAGAATATATTGCTACAATAACATGTGAATCTTTTTAAACATCATTTCTAACAAAAAATTTCTAGTAACTCGGTTAGGCATGTAAATAAACCTTTTAAACATTATATTTTCCAAAAAAAAAGTGATTAATATTTTCTTAAAAACTAAGATTTAGGTATAGGAAAATTTAAAAAACTTACTTAAATTTTGGGAATAAAAATTTGCAATAAAAAATGGGTGTTCCATTTAAAATTACAATGTTGGAAATTGATTCGGTAAAACCCTGCACTTTCCAAATTTTAAAATGAGCAAACCTGTTATGACCGTGTGCCAAATTTTAAAAGTTTTTTTTGGCCCCAGCTTTAATTGGAATTCCCGTGAATCACCCTTATATATATATATTAATAATATTATATATATATATATATATATATATATATATATATATATATATATATATATATATTATAATGTTTTCCCCAACCGTCAAAAATGTTGACTTTTTTACTATTTTTATTGCAAAACATCAATTCTAACCGTACAAAAAATGTGCTCGTTGAAACAACACTTTTAACTAATTAAAAGCAATTGCATAAAACTCTTTTGAATAACTAAATGTTATTAATTTTGACTTGGTTGGAGAAAAAATAGTATATATCGTACGGACTAAAAGTGCTTATTTTTACTCGCAATTGCTCGTAAAAAAAGATGCATTTTTAATCCTTATAATATAATATACCATTTCTATAAGAAAAGGGGCTAAAAAACGTTGTTGTTATGGAGTGATACGCGTAGTAAATCCTTTTAGGAGAAATTATATTGTTTTTATTAGTTTTTCAAACATTGTATGCATACATTTTATATCAAAAAATGCGTAATCGAAAATAAAAATTGACGTGTCCAAGCCATTCTTGCAGAACAAAATACGTGAATTTTAATCGAATTTATCCGTTATTTATGAACACAGTTTATGTGAATATTTTACAATTTATTTCAATAATATTACATACATAGGTGTTAAATTCAAAACCTCCTTTTTTTTAAGTTGGTTAAAAATATACTCAGACTAATATAAGAATTAATAAGATTTAATTAATTTGGTCTAAAGGACATATTTTTACAAGTGTATTAAAGAAAGTCGGAGAAATTACCGGAACTATAAGAGAAGAAAAAGAAAAAAAATTTTTATTCTTACTATGGGAATTTCGCAAAACTCACGATATTTTTAAATGATTTTAAGTGGTCGATGACACAGATCAATGAATATTTAAATGTTGGAAAAAACATAAATAAACGTGGTTTTGTGCAGAGTTAATCGTGTGGAACATCGGAAATAAAAGCACTGAACTAGAGAATAATAGGCGGCTTTCATCACATAGTTAAAATGTATTTTAGAATAGTTTTTGGGTTTTTAAACTTAAAAATTATTTTTTCAGGTTTATTTTGATTATTTTGCTCTGAATTTACGAACACAAGTAAAAAATGTTTTTAGGGCTGCCGTTTGGTGTATCTAATGCTTTTGAAAAACCTAGCAGTTAAGTTTGAGTAATAAATTTGAGCAGGGCCTTACAATTGTCGAAAATTTGCTTAACGCAGGACGTCCGAAAACTATGACAACAAAAACCAATATTAAAATGATAACTGATCCTTTTTTCGCCAATAAGGGATTTTTTTATCCTTGCAGTGTCACAAACATTACAAATATTGTAGGTAGCGTCGAGGAAATTAGCCATTTCATTCGCATTACGAAAAGTATGCACATGATGGGTATCCAGATTGCTGATTATGGACTAAATACAACGACCTGTTAAAGTCTCTTCTAAGCTTCTTAGGCGAAACCAAAATCAAATTAGGATATACCCACCTATAACAAAACCTAGGTTTACCATTTTATGCCAAAATCAAAAGAACCAAGTCTAGAGTAACGCCATTCAAAACCGAAAAAAGTAAAGGTTGTATAGACTGTCTCAAAGTATACCGTGTTAGCTGTTGCCTTCATTTATGGATTATACCTGCCGACAGCAATAAAACTGCGGATCGGTAGGTATTAAAGGACAGAACATTAGGGACGGACTTTAATAATATAAAGATTTATAATTTATTGTTTATTTAGGTAAGTACAATCCTAAAATTATATTAAGAAATTAAATATATGCAAAGTTTTAATAAATTTATATATAACTGCATTATCTATACATAATTACATTTTTAATGTAAATATCTAAATCTAATTCTGTTTCACTATCAGAGTCATCATTGAGATTAATTACAATAGGATTTATGTTGTTTTGGATAAAATGTAAGAGTCCTTAATTTTTATAATGTGCTGTAGTGAATTTTTCCAGCTCTCAACTGGTATGTTAGTAATTACATTTTTATCAAATTTATAACACTGGAAATAAGTAGGTGTAACATTTTCTGCTCTGATCTTTGATTTTACTTGGTTCCACAAATGCTTTGTGGGGTTAAACATACAGTGATACGGAGGAAGCCGTAAGACAGTATGCCCAGCCTGTTCAGCCAAATTATCACATACATATTGTTTTTTAATTGCATATGAATTTAGGACTTTCAAAATTTGCGTTTTTTGTAACTGAATTCAAAATAAATATCATTTTCTAACAGATATTCCTGGATTTCAGTTTTTGAACTTGATAAAGCTGGTGCTTTGTGTAGCAGACGGCTGTGGTAGCTTGCGTTATTCATGACAATAACACTGTTGTTTGGAATATTTTTTAAAAGATAATTTTGAAACCAGTTTTCAAAAAGTTCTGCACTTGTATTCTCATGATGATAATCCAAGCTAAAATCCTTAATATTCTTTGCAGACAACAGCAAGCAGTTTTGGACAAATCCGTCTTCTGAACCAACGTGTATTATGGTAATGCGTTTTCCTTTATTTGAAGGTGCCTTCGTCTGACAGTTTTGACTGGAACCAACCCATTCTTTGGATACCGTGTCGTGTGTATCGAACCATGTTTCATCAAGGTAACTTATGGATCTGTTTTCTAACCTATATCTTTTAATTTCTTGAAGGTAATTAAATCTCCAAGTGCGTAATCTGTGCGATTCCATTACTACTTGTCTTTTGTCTATTTTGCGGTATTTAAATCCCATTTTACAAACAACTCTATGGAGGTGGCACGGCTAATATTATATTGGTTTCGTCTTCGTCTAGCTTCTTTTTCAGTTTATCCAAGGTAGGAATAACTCGCTTTCATAAAGACAATATATTTTCCTTCTTATTAGGTCCTGATAACTATTGTCTATACGGTGAGATTGAAAAATCACTACGTTTTTTCTTTTGTTCAATTCTTCACTAATAATAATATCCACTTATCGATGATATTGGAGTTTTTGCAAGTAGACAGGTTTCTTTTAAAGCTTCTTGATTAATTAGACCTCTACTGATTAAAGTTTCATATACATTTTTCACAACCTGTTTTGCATCTAATGCCAAATGATTTTGACGCGATATAGTTATATTGTCGTAAAACAACTTTTTCGAAACGCACAGTAAAAACGGTTATTCAACACTGCCACTAAAATATTAGTCAAAGTATTTATATGCCTAATGGTTAATACTCAAGAAATACCTGGCCCACCCCTGCCCTTATAAACAAATGGGTTTACCCAATAACAATAGGTAATAAAATCGTTAAAGGTTTATTGGGGTATGGTCCGTCAAAAGCCATAACGATATACTTGGAGACAGACTATACCTTCAGCAGGTAAAGTAATCGTCACCGTCTTTTGAGACAGCGAGGGTGTCTTTTTGACCAATTTTTAAACCAAAAGTGTCTTTCTGCAGCACCATGAACGACCTTATACTACCCAATTGACCATCAATATCTTCGAAAAAAATGCATTGGAAGGTTTTTCCTCATCCTCCTTATAGTCTGGATTTATCTCCATGTAATTTCTGTCTTTTTGGGTCGCTAAAAAAGGAACTGGGCGGCTTAAATTTTTAAGACGATAATAATATTGCCGAGTTTTTATATGGGAGGCTTCTCACCCAACCAAAAACAATCTATAAAAGTGACTGAAAGTCCCACAACGATGGTATGTCAAGAGTAAATAGGCTTGGAGGGTAAATACGTCATAAATGCTAGTGTTGAACACTAGCAACTTTAATGAAAATGTTTCTCACTGCCACACCCGTGAATGAATCTGGTGACTCAATGAATGGCTATGGACCGTGGTTCTCTTCCCCGTAGTGCGTAATCCGTAATTCCGTGTCAAGTGTAGGCCTGGCCGGCATTCCTCGATGTCTCAATCGCGGCCGTCGAGGAAGTCAACTAGGTCAGCACCTGACCCCTTGGCGGTGACGCCGAGTCGCGCCGTCTTTCACGGTCAACGGAGAGGTTTTGGTTCTTGCAGGTGCGTATTTCGATAAGATGCATTGTATTATATATATAGATATATAGATATTATAACCCGATGACTTCAAAGATCAACGATCAGGGTTTATATTAGAGTAATCAGTACTATTTAACGCTTGCTTTAATGCACAAAATATTTAATGACTTAAAAACAAGGATAGACGATACATATCTGATGGCTAGTCCTGATCGATTTAAAGAAAAACGAAACATGTGGTCTTGCCTTATTTCAGATTAACATCTCCAACTCAGAAAGGACAGAAGTGTCAAAAACGGTAGCATTGCTATCATGTTTCTCAATGAAAAAGGTTATAAATTAATAAGTACAGTAACGGCCATTAAATCTTGGACAATTCTATTTCCTTTTCGTAAAATAGGATAATGCCACCTTCTACTGAATATAATTACCTGTTAAAAAACCTAATAAAGAAACGGGTGTCCGTTGTCAGTGTTGGCCAGAAAGGGATGTGGCGGAAAAGCTTAACATCCCAAAGAGTACTATTCATTTTGTTAAAAAATGGCAGGAAACACACTCCTTTGAGAGAAGAGCTGGAAGTGGTCGCCCCAAACCATCGAATCAAGAACAAGACAATAATTTAGTTAATGTTTTGAGAAACCAACCATTTAAATCTGTAGTTACAGGAAAAACAGCAATATGAGGTTCAAGTTGAAAACCCTACAGACTCGATTCCGAAGAAACTTTTTTGTCCGTATTTCTCCTGCTGAACTCAACGTGAACAATTTATAACTTAAACTCTCTCACTTTTAGAGAATTAGGACATAATATAAGACACTCTTTCATAGATGTTTTACTGCTTCAATAGGTTTATTGCGAGCTAGTTAACCTGTCGGTTTAATCAAAGCCAATTAGTGCAAAGTAAGGAAAGAAAGCAAAGTTCAAAAGTTCGCAGGAATGAACCCACGAAACGATAAATTTACCATCTTGAATAACAATATATAAGTTATAATCTCACGTAAATCTTCGTATTGAAGAAAGTGAAAAGGTCAAAGATCCCAGAGAAGATCGGAAGAGATGTATTTTTTCCGGAAATATTTTTGTATTTTCACCTGGCATGTTGCTTTGTTTTAATGAAATTATTTATAATAGGTTTATCTACACTTTTACACTTGTTTTGTCACGAGCATAAGAAAGTTATTGTCTTGCAAAGGAGAAAACATTTTTTTATGATAAATTTAATTTCGTAACACAATGCACTAAAATCCAATACCTTTTAGCTGAATACTTGACGCCAAGCAAAAACAAGACAAATCAAATTTATTTTCTTGTTTAAGGGTGGGTAAAATAGCTTTTTTTATCTAAATGGCTGAAAAACATTGGGAACGGTGCAAAACTGAATTAAAAATAGACGTTTTTCCTCGCTTTGCTCGTTTCGCAAAAATCTGCTCGTTACGAAAAATAGTGCTTTTCCCAACTAGTTGTACAAATAAATATTGTCGCTTTCTCATTTTTTTATTTTTTTTTGTGTCTAGTGTAATGTGCTAAATTGAAATATTAACTTGGTTTGCATCTTTTACCCATTTTTAAAGACAATCAATGATATAAGTTTGTTGTCTTTTTTCGCTTGTATTCAAAGGGATCGTTTTCACGTTTAAGGTTTAAACAATAGTTCACTAACATGTTTGGGATTCATTTTTCCCTACACCGCCTTTTTATCTTAGCAATTGGCTAATGGAAGAATTTCAAATGGGAATAAAGAAAATTCTAAAACGAAAATTCCTTCTTGAAGCTTTGTCTCACTAATACCGATAATTTCGGTTTTTAATAAAGAAAAACATTTCTTTCTATTTAAGACTGTGAAAATAGTATATTATTTTATATCAAGAAAAAGTAATACTGTTTATGGCGCGCTCGTGTTGAACAGCCGAACGAAGTGAAGCTGGTAACACAGAGCAAGCCATGAAAAAGTAACTTTTTCTCCAAATATTTTATCTGCTGTTTTTTTTAAACATCGACAAATTAATGCAAAAACATCTCTTTTTAATAGTAATAATTATTAAAGATAAGTGGGTTCGCAAGGCGGCTTAGACCGGTGTTGGTGAATAGTTGTTATAGCAATGTAACATATAGCTGTCAGTGGTATTGATAAGCAGTTATTAAGTAAATACATTTGATATTCAATTAAGTAATAAATAAACATGTTAGTTTTGTTTTTAGTTAAATAAATATTGAGTTGTTGAGGCTTGTTTTGAAATTTTTCGGGCAGAGGAAAAAATTAAACTTTGCGGTCTACTACACAGTCGAGTAATGAAGAATTTTATTGACGTTTGAAGAAAAAAATATCTTTTTCTTCAGTCATGCTACATAATACGTTTTTCAGACCGGACACAGAACAAATTTTGACTAAATAATTATTTGAAATATTTACTTTTATGAAATAAACTTTTAAAAATAACTATGCTTTTACAGAATTGCAGTTTTGGATTTTTAGTCAAAAGTTGTAGTATAAAAGTAGAAAAATCATTTCTATACAAAAGACATACGTTTACCACGAGTTGTAAATTAAATAGATCGTTTTACTTTTTATAGTAAATTTTGCAAAACTTGTCTTATTCACAAACTATCATTAAATATATTTTATATTTAAATGGTTGCCACATTCTCTATTCTCTCTGACATATAAATAAATTACTAAATTCATAAAATATTTAATGTTTTTGACATTTACATACTTAAAAAAGGCGTAAACAAACACTTACTTAAACCTATTAAAACTGATAATTCAAAAGTTATATGCAGGTGTGTGCTGGGGCCGATTTTAGGGCCCGGAAAATTATTCATTACTTGTAGCGCCCATAGAGTATCGCCTAAAAATATTGACGAATAGGAAAACTTTTCAACAAATTTATCTAAGCCTCCTAGATATTTAATAAGTATATATCATCATAACATAACAAAGTTTAAACAAATAAAAAATATCAAGTGAAAAAAAAATAAAGATTAAGACGCGTGGATGTTGTCAAGTCAGGTGCGGTCTAGTTAAACAGTGACGGGGCATTTTATTACTTCTAATTTATTGTTTTTTTTTTGGTATTGAGTCGTGTCGTAGGCTTAAAGGCTTAGGAGGACCTTTTGAAGCAACCTTACAAGGACCCACTGGGAAACTCCCGGTATTCCGGTGTTCCAGCACGCGCCTGGTTATATGGTCTGTAAAAAATTGTAGTATTTTACTCTCTGTATTTTGTGTTTTTATATCACAAAAAACTGTACTTATCTTTAAAATACTTTTTGCGATTTCTTTGGAATCTAATTAATATTATGATTGTGATTTAAAGTAATTGATATCACACCACTCCTTGCTTATTGTACACCGTATAAGTTTGAGTTTCATTAAGAGGTTTAGTAATTTATCATTGTCCTGCCTTAAGGGTAATAATTATACTTTGCACGTGTTCGCTGGTTGTTAACATCCTAGTAATAAATATTTCTTATAAGGTTAGCTTAGTAGTTTGTTTAAATTCATTTATATACAATTTCTGCAATTGTTAATTACTTTTCACTATCTATGTCTACAATATAAACATAGGTGAAATTCTGGGTTGTCTATTTAAAAATGTATATATATATATATATATATATATATATATATATATATATATATATATATATATATATATATATATATATATATATATATATATATATATATATATATATATTTAATTCTAGTTTCTTTGACCTTTTTTTATAATAATATATATTTTTTCGTTTTTGTTAGTAAAACTAGTGTCATCTAAATAAAAATAACAAAAATCATACCCTAGAGCGTTAAAATAATAGTGCACACTAATCAACAAACATGTAGGTATATTTACATTTTTAACAACACAAACAAAAAACGGACTACTTATATTAGTAATAAAATATGAACTGATTATTAGAGAAGGGCGATGTATATTTTAAAGTTGTTATATCTTTTTATCGTTTTAAATTTGGGTTTATATATTTTATATATATATATATATATATATATATATATATATATATATATATATATATATATATATATATATATATATATATATATATATATATATTTATTTTAAATATATAAATAATTTATTAATTAAAATTATAATTTATATATTTAAAGGAGAATTCAAAATATAATTTACATCAAAATTTTATTAATTGTTTAGAATCGCGGATCCACCTATTTTTGCCCATAGAAACTCAAAAAATTAGGATATTGACGTGTTTTTTTTTTTATTTTGTTCTATTTTACGGCGGATTTACAAATATTTAAAAAAAAATCCAAAAATAAAAATTCGGTGTTAATTTTTGTTTTGAAAATATTTTTTTTTAGTTTTTCGTCAATAAAATGCATCCATTTAAGTTAAGCAATTATTGCTAATTTGTTTTATATTTTACGGGTAAAGACAAATATTTTTTTTTTCAAAAATATAAATTTTTGGATTTTTCAAATTAAAAAAAAAAAGATTTTTTTTTAAATTATTGTATTTTTGATGAGCTTTAGGAATAAACTTATTTGACAACTCAAAAAATATTAATGTTGATTTTACATCCGCGATTCTAAACAATTACCAAAATTTTTATAAAAGGTAGTAATTGGTTTTCTATGCAGGAAATAGGGGTTTGTAACCGGTATTTCTCGCGGTTTAAGGCTAGGTTATAAGTCATCTATGTCTGGTAAATTCCCTGTATTTCCTGTGGTTAAAGTCTGAAAAATATCACTCAGTTTGACACCAGCCAGAAATCGAACTATTATGTGTTGCGCACTGGAACAGTAACTGCCATCTCTGTCATTTTGACAATTACTAAATCAAAACAATTGAAGTAAATATGGCATTATGCACGCCTTCTAGATACTCCTTTGGAAAAATTTTAAGTCGAAATTGCTGCCCAGGGCCAATCGTTCTGTTTTGAGAATAAAATTTCGGTTCATATTAAAACACCCCCCGTATGTAGTTATAGTTATCAAGTTCAAAAACTGAAATCCAGGCATATTTGTTTGAAAATATATTTATTTGAATTCAGTTACTAAAGCGCAACTTTTGGAACTCTAAATTCATATAATTAAAAAACAATATGTTGTGATAATTTGGCTGGGAAATTTGTCTTACGTCTTTTTTTGATCACTGTATGTTTAACCCCATAAAGCATTTGGGAACCAAGTAAAATCAAAGATTAGAGGAAAATTTACTTTATCCCAGTGTTATAAATTTGATAAAAAATGTAATTACTAACATACCAGTTGAAAGCTGAAAAAAATAGACAGACATTATAAAAATTGAGGACTTTACATTTCTATACAAAAAAACATAAATAATATTGTAATTAATCTTAATGATGACTCTAATAGTGAAACGGAATTAGATTTAGATATTTAGATTAAGAATGTAATTATGTATAGATAATATAGTTATAAATTTATTAAAACTTTGCATATATTTAATTTCTTAATGTAATTTTAAGATTATACCTACCTAAATAAACAATAAATTATAAATCTTTATATTATTAGAGTCCGTCCCTAATGTTCTGTCCTTTAATACCTACTGATCCGCAGTTTTATTGTTGTCGGCAGGTATAATCCATAAATGAAGGCAAAAGCTAATACGGTATACTTTGAGACAAACTTTTTTTATCTTGGGACAGTCCACGAAGGCTGATGCCTAAGTACTAACATACCGTGGGTGTCTTAAATGTGGTGAGAGGGAGTTTGTTCACACGGGAATAAATTATTTGGAGATTGGGAGGAGAAAGAAAAACTTCTGCGGGCAGCAGGTTCCATAGTCTTGACACTCTAGGGATGAAGAAACGAAGAAAGCGGGAAGTTCGGGGCCTCTCTAACTGAACTGTAAAAGGATGCATAAAAGTTGCACTACGTGTTGCTCTGTTGGGAGCTGCCAAAGAAGGAATTATACTGGCATATATACCAACATAATGATTTGTAAACCAAAACTATTAATTAACTAACACTAATCGTATTTAATATAACTGTCTCTACATGGTTAGCAGAACATTACTGTGTCAAGAATTTCCCGATCTTATCGCCTTAATTTTTATGTAGCAATAAATGCTCATTTAATGTAAACAAGGCAAACAATTACTTTTTATATGTAAATTACTAAATTAAAAAAAAATAACATTATGTAGTACCTTTGTATCTGCGAGATAAAATTAAATATATTGAAACAATTAAAAATAATTAGGAAAACAATTAAAAGTGTGAAAAGCGCGGAGTTAAAGTAGGTAACATCGTTTTAAAGTCGTGTAATGCAATACATGTGAATTAAGAAAAATGTTTTATTGCGTATAGAATGAGAGATGTCTTAAGTAATAATCTGGTCATTAAAATTTGCAAATATCTTTATTCATTTAGGATTTTTCATTGAATTTCGTAATCGTAAAACCAAAACACAGCAGTAATTTACGAGAAGGTTTTAAATATCAACTAAAATTAAGCAGTAACTTTTTGTTGTGGTGAACCAGAATAACTACAAAAATAGACTTTATTATTTTATGTAAAATTGATGTATGGTACGTTCCACAATAATTCGTTGATTTCTCGTTTTACCTGCTACTGTTAGTCGTAAAACTCAATATACTTTGGGTACCCGCATGTAGGTCCGGACTTAAAATTTTCTTTATTTATTATTGTACCTACCTTTTGGTATATTATGTAGGTTATAGGCAAATTGCAGGTGTTGAATATATAGCAGAGTCTTTTCGTCTTAGTTCATCAATCGTTTAGAGTTTGTCAAGGTATTTTCGTGTGTGTTATTGAGCATCCAAAATAGCTAACCTAATCTTTTAATATTAGTACGTAATCAGGACCTGTACCCTTTCAAAAGGTGCGGTGCCTACACAATAGATATTTGTCAGGCAACCTATTTAGGGTTGGGTTTTCCACTGAGGGTTGTAATTTAAATTTTATTGCGGTCAAGAAATCAACGAATTATTGTGAAACGTACCATACAAGCAATGATCCATGGTATACCGGGTGTAAAAAGTATGATGCTCACGATTTTAACAGGCGATAGTGTATATAATTGTAATTACTAAAAAACTAGGCTAGATGACCATTTTAAAACAAAAATTTTTATGATTTAATACAGCACTTTTTTATTTTGTTTGAATAAAAAAAAGTCTCTAATTATAAAAAAAGAAACAGTTATATACATTTGAGTTTAAATAAGTTGCTCAAAATGTCGTTTGCCTCGCCGTAAATAAATAACATATCGACATATTTTCCCGATTTAACAATATTTTAAATAACAAACAAAATGCACGGCTGACTTGACGGGCTGCAGGCACAAGCTTCTGGCTAGCGCTGTTGCCAATTGTTATTTAAATTTTTAAATGAGGGAAACATTATAATTATTATTATTTGTTTTTGGATTAAAACAATTAAAACTTAGTTTATTTTATTAGAAATTGAATCTACTGATAAGCGATTAAAACAAAAGTTGGCAATTGTTAAGCTTTTCAAAAATAATTGCTACCAAAGTTTGTAACTTTGATATCGTTGAGACAAAAATCTGTCAAGTTTTGACACATATGTCATATAAACTTTTTCACTTGTTTTGAGCTCCACTATCACCCATTATAATCGTGAGTATCATACTTTTTACACCCTGTATATGGATCGTTTGTATAAGCCATAAGTATAATTTTTTAGTATTCATAGAAGTTTTGATCAGTAGAATATAAAAATTTAAGTCTGGCATGTATTTAAAAGATCTACATGCTATTATAGCAATATATCTTACAGGGTGTCCCAAAAAATTTGCATTTTTACCGATATTAAATATTGATTAATACTCATTTTTTTAAATACAACATACTGTATTTTATCCCATTTTCGAATAGACCATGCAATAATTTACCTATAAAATGTTCATATATCTTTCTATACCCATCTGCCACCTTTTTTTTAATACAAGCGAATTTTATTTTTTTAAGCATTTAATCCTTATTAATAAAAAAAAACATAATTTTTTTAACTTATATGTTAAATAGTTGTCAGGACAATTTAAAATAAAAACTTTCATGGCCTTCCTGGCCGGTGGCAGATAGGTATAGAAACATGTATGGACATTTTGAAGGTAAATTATTGGTCTATTCGAAAACGGGATAAAATACGTTATGTTGTATTTCAAAAAATTGAGTTTTAATCATTATTTAATTTCGGTAAAAATTTAATTTTTTTGGGACACCCTGTAAGATATATCGTCACTATAGCATGTAGATCCTTTCAATATATGCATTGTCTAATGCCAAAAAAAAAATTCTAGTTTCCAGCTCGGTTAGGCACGTAAATATTAAACCTTTTTGACATGGTGATGTTCCTTACAAAAATAGTGATTAATTATTCTCTCAGATGTTAACAAAAATTATTTGGATTTTATGTAGGATCTGAATGTGCAATAAAAAATAGGGTGTTCTATTTAAAATTACAATGTTGCCATTGGTTTCGATTAGATCTGGCAATGCTGCTCTTGTCAAAATATTTTTTTATTGTAGCTTATTACCTGTATGGACGTGTGTCAAATAAAAAGTTTCTTTTTTGGTTCTCCAGAACTTTTATTAGGACACTCAACGTGAATCACCCTGTATATCTATATCAAAATCGGTTCATTGTTTTTTTATAATATGGACGCGTTACGGGTGTGGTGTTAAAGGGAAAACCTATTGATATCTTGATAAAATACAACAATATATAAAATAAAATAAGAAATAGATGGAAATTTAACAAAAATTATTGGAATTTTTGAGAATCTAAATGTGCAATAAAAAATGGGTGTTTATTTAAAATTAAAATGTTGCCATTGGTTTGGTTAGATTGGCAATGTTTTGCCTTTTTTTTTAAAACCCAAAATTTTAAAATTTTTTTTTTAAATTTTAGGGACCCCAACGTGAATCACCCTGTATATCTATATCAAAATCGGTTCATTGTTTTTTTATAATATGGACGCGTTACGGGTGTGGTGTTAAAGGGAAAACCTATTGATATCTTGATAAAATACAACAATATATAAAATAAAATAAAAATAAAAAATTAATCCGACCTTAAAAACAATTAACTTAAAATTATGAAATAGTATTTTTAATATATACCCTAAATTAACCAAAAAAACCAAAATTAAAACATTGGCTTTTTTGGGGGGTTTGGTCCCTAATTTCTTTTGGTAATTTTTTTTCTATTTATTTCGTTTTTATTGGTTAATTGAAAAAAAAAAAAAAAATTTATATATATATATATATATATATATATATATATTTTTTATTTTAATTATATATATACAATGTCCACGGCAAAGTGTTGAAGAAAAAACTTTTTTTTTTTTCATTTTATCGAAAAAAACTACTCTTGATAAAAAATTTTTCTACTTCTAAAGGGAAGATTGGGATAGAAACATTTAACATATTTTATACGCGGTGTTCAGAAAATTAAAAAAACTTAAAAGGTACAATAAAGTGCATTTATTTGAGAAGATATTCAAATAAGTTATAGGAAAAGTTGTTCAAAAAATTAAAAGGGGTCTAAACCAATTTTCAACAAATCGGCCTCTTTTTTATTTGTGATTAAATTTATTTTACTATCAATTTAAATTTTAATATCAATTTATTACAAATTTTTGCTGTTAAGTAAGCTTTAAAGTGACGAACTGGGCTAATGAATTATAAAAGCGAAGTGTCAATAAAGCTTTCAACACTACTAATACAAAATTTAATTAGTTAGTGTAATGAAATTTCAATTACAAATAAATAAAAGTGGGCGATTTTTTTGAAATTGGTAAAATACCTTTTTTTAACACTTTTTAAAATTTCCTATCTTTTCAAATAAATGACTTTTTTGTACCATAATTTTCAATTTTCTGGTATTGAAATGTTTCTATTCAACTTCTAAAACAAAATTTTTCAAATTTATAAAAATAAAGGATTTTATTCAACCTTTTCCATGGGCATGTCTACGGAAAAGGTGTTAAATGAAAAATCTTTATTTTATTTTATCGAAAAGTTACTTTGATAAAACTTTTGCTACTTTTGAGTAAGATTGGTATAGAAACATTTAACATATTTTATAGGTGTTCAGAAAATTAAAAAAACTAAAATGGTACAGAGTAAAGTGCATTTATTTGAAAGATATGGAAATAAGTTACAGAAAAAGTTGTTCAAAAGTAAAAGATATTTCTAATACCAATTTTCAAAAAATCGGTCCACTTTTATTTATTTGTGATTAAAATTTCATTATCAATTAACTAATTCCAAATTTTTGTATTAGTAGGCGTTGATAGTGACAAGCTTTATTGACACTTCGCTTTTATAATTCATTAGCCTCAGTATCGTCAGCTTTAAATGCCTACTTAACAGCAAAAAACTTGATAATACATTGATATTAAAAATTTAAATTGATATTAAAATAAATTTAATCACAAATAAATAAAAGTAGACCGTTTTTTCGAAAATTGGTATTAGAGACTACCTTTTAATTTTGAACAACTTTTCCTCGTAACTTATTTTCATATCTTCTCAAATAAATGCACTTTACTCTTGTACCATTTTAAGTTTTTTTAATTTTCTGAACACCGCGTATAAAATATGTTAAATGTTTTAATCTCAATCTTACTTTTATATAATAATAGCTAAAATTTTTATATAAATAGTTTTTATATAAATAATATAAATATATATATATATATATATATATATATATAATATATATATACTATATATATATATATATATATATATATATATATATATATATATATATATATATATATATATATATATATATATATATATATATATATATATATATATATATATATATATATATATATATATATATAATATATATACAAAAATATTATTCATAATTTTAACTTTTTCTTTGAGGTTTTTTTTAATTACTTTTTTATTTTTCTCAAGTTTTAATACTCCTTCCACATAACAACTATATTGGCATTACAATCTGCAAAATTATACTCATAAAAGTCCGACCTCGTCTACCTTTCTAAACAAATTTAAATTTATTAGTTTTAAATAAAAATGACAGGTTCTCCGCAAAGTGGCCTTTAAAAAAATGCATAATTAAATTCAAGAAGCAATGCATTGTTAATTAAGCTATAAAAATGCAGATAATTGAGGAATTTAATATAAATGTTAAGGCATGCAAAAATAATCATCTGATCACGACAAATTGCATAAATTCCAATTATTTATTGCTGGCATTGAACCCCAAGTTCGTATATTCCATTAAATTATGTAATTATCATTACTTTTTCCATATATGCAAATTACGTTTTTTTTTTTATTATAAAGGCTGAAAAAAGAATTAAATTACAATATATCGTAACATCAATTTAAAAATAAAAATATTAATGCATTTTCTGTAATTACCCATTACAAACTCCATTATTGCATTTTTTACTGTCACTTAAAAATAAAATACAATTTGTTTCTTCTTATTAAAATGTTAAGAAAAAATTGTTTGTCTTACGTCATTTCTTTTACATACATTCTCTCATCACATCGTCATTTACTCAGACAGCCAAGCGGCCCTGAAGGCCATCAGTTCTCCAAAAGTTAATTCCAAACTAGTGGGGACTGTATACAGGCCCTGGAAAAAGTCGGCTTGGCAAACAAACTTACGGTAGCCTGGGTACCAGGCCACGAGGGCCACCCAGGTAACGAAGAGGCCGACGACCTAGCCAAAAGAGAATCAGCCATGGAATGATAGGCCCTGAGCCATTCTGTGGAATCTCGGCAGGCCTATTTAAAGCATCTATTAAGAGCTGGGTAGACAGAGAGTTTCAAAGCTGGTTGTACAAACACCAGGACAACGACAGGCAAAGACCTGCTCGGCCAAGTTTACTCGGACCTACTGAGCCACAGTCGTAAGGTCGTAAAGATAACGGTAGGTCAACTAACAGGACATTGCAAACTCAACAAGCACCTGGAAAGAATAGGCCTGTGGAGGATAGCCTGTGTAGGTTCTGCCAGGAGGCTGAAGAAACAGCCTTACATGTGTGGTGCCACTGCGAAGCACTACGTAGGCTTAGGGTTACTAGGCTTGGTGAGGGAAAGCCAAAACCGGCAAGATATATGGAGTGGCCAGTGTAAAGACTCTGGAGTCTTAGTTAAAAAGACGGGCCTGGACAAGGTACTCTAAAGAACGATAGGATAAACCACAATAAATCTGGTAAGGTTGCAGTGGTGGAGGTCATTTTTGCCATCTCCGCTCAAATAATCTAATCTAATCTAATTATCTCATACATTGTCTTATCCTATTAAATAGCGAATCTTACTATTGCACATCCACAGGGTTTTAAAATTTAAACAATAAAAATTTATTTTTCTTTTTTTTTAAGTAATAATAATATTATTAAAAAATATAATGTTATAATACCAAATAACAATATTCAAGAATTAACTGAATAACTAAATCTATATTTAAAACTTAAAAACTTATCAAGTCCTAGGTCTTCCTGGATTATACCTAGTACCGATGCTGCATTACCCCGTTGCACAGCTAAACCAATTCTTTGGATAATAAAACTTCGAGATTTTTTGCATGGAATTTTTTGCAAATTTCATTTATAAAATCCTTAGCCTTATTACCCAAAGGACCAAAAGTTTTAACAGCAAAAGGAATGAAGATAAAGCGATCTTCAAGCTCTTTATACTTTAGATGTTTTTTATTCTCAAGACGAGCAGCCGCATCTACTAAATTAAAAGTTTTGTCCAGATAGGATTTTGCAAGTGTATGGCTGCAAGTAGCGTCCCAAAGTAATTGTTTTCCATATTTCCAGGGAATTAAGGTCATTCCATCTATACCTTTTCCATCGCTTCTGCAAACAATATTTTCTAGGTTTTATTTTTATGCCTAATTTTTATAGCTACGATATTTACGATTTTCTTCTTCTTTCCTGGGAGCCGTCTAGATTTACTATCGGAAGCAGCACAGCCTCTTGGGATTTTTGTGCCTAATCTCCTATTTTCCTTTTATACCAATCCTCCATTTAGTCTTGTTCCTTCTACAAGTCTGTATAACTCCGAGACTGGTGGGTTGATATATTCCTGTGGGCTCATTTTCGGTTGCCCAAATAATACCTGTCTTTTTTGATTCAACGCTTCACATTCGCACAGGATATGGAGGGCTGTTTCTTACCCCTCGTGTAGGTGTTCTCTTAGGTTATCTTGCCTTGTTAGCAGCCCTACTGATATGCGAAGTGTTTTCCTTCTTTGTCTAAGTAGTTCTTCCTTTGCTCTTTTGGATGGGCCCCTTATGAAGCATTTTCCATGTTTTATTGTCCTGATGCTGATGCAGTATTCCTCGTGTTTGTTTCGGATCCATTCCCTGGTTTGCCCTCGTGCTGTGGTTTTGGTCACTCCAAGGGCAGGTTCTGGTCCAAAGAATGATGTGAATGATCGATTTACGGTCGCTTTGTCCTTTATAAAATGTACAAAGTCATTCAACCAGGACAGAACAAAGCTAAATTTGTGGCTTTCCTTCTATTAAAAAAAATCATCGGTTCACATTTTTTTAAATAAATTTGGATCCATTCTAATTTCTTATTATTAAAGGAGATATGAATTGAAAACTTAACTCTTTCTGTGCTGTCGTCAGTTGTGGAATAGAAAAGTTCGAAACGGAATCATTTAATACTATTTCAAAGTTGTCTGGATTGTACAGTAACTAGTTGATTGCCTTCGTGGCATCTTTAAGATTGTTTCTAAAATAATTTATCACCAAACAATCCTGCACTAGGTTCTGGAATCGTAGAGTCTTGTTATATAACGGTTTGTTATAGTTATATAAATGTTTTATTTGGTAAATGCACTAAACAATATGCAATGTTAAAAAATATTAATAATACTTTAAAAAATATCCTAAACGTAGAAAATCACCTCCAAACCCGTCTCCTTCCGAAAAGTACCCATTACTAAAGCGGCGTTAGCTCTTTGGATTGCAAGACTTGTTTTGGATTATGAAGCTACAAAATTAATAAGAAGTCATTTTGAAGGCAATGTCCTGGACCAGGCTCAATCGCCCCAGGTCATTCTTGACGGCAAAAGGTACAAAAATATATTGGTCTAGAAATTCACTATATTTTTTGCGTTTTTTATATTCGGCAAGAATGCAAGCTGTTCCTGATGATTTAGATATTCTATCATATAGAAGTGTGTGGTAATGAAGCGTCCGAAAGAAGCTGTTTTCCATGTCTCCATGGGATCAGAGATATTCCAGCCACACGTTTTCCATCATTGGGACACAACCCACAAGGCTCAATAGAGCTGGGCATTCCGCAGAAAACAAAGCACCTTTGAAATATCATTTATTTCGCATGTCCTGCACTTTTTTGCAACTCAGCCCATGAGAGCTGTAAATGTCTATAGTTTCGTCGCAAATGCAGGTAGACCTAATCTTAGTCCGACAGATATACGAATGGTATTGTTATTTAAAAGGTTTCTTAAAGTAGGGGATGGAAGTGCGTTAAGCCATGCATTGCTTTCTGGGGCTTGGAGCGCAAAACAGCGGCCTTTGTCGTTACAAGGACTTAGTTTCTGTGAAAAAACGCTTTAAAGAATAACTGCACAATTTGCCTTTTTCTGAGCATGTTAAAGCGACCAGAGAAAAAAGATAACTATATCTTATAGTTATCAAATTAGTCGTCCTTAAAAACCAAGGTGATCATTATTTTTTGTTCTTATTTTTTTTTAATTACCCTTATTTTGGGGTTTAAAATTCCGAAAAACACGGAACAAGTTATATTATATTGATGAATATAAACACAGCAATTATCGTATTTTCTCCATCCTATTAAAGCAAAATTAAGTATTTTCGTAATAAATGAGGATTTATGAGAGTTGAATTTTTTTTTAACCTTGAAGGGGTGCAATTTAACCAAAATCTATTAAAATCTCTAGGACAAGTTAGTCATCTTAAGTCATTTATGCAAATAAATAAAAAAAAGTATTTTTTTTCAACACTAATTGTCAAACTGGTTATTGACTTTATGTTTTTTTGGCATTTTAGGTATTTAAAGTTATCTTTTTTTTATTATATTATACATAATTAATTATTCATATTTTTTATATATTTTTAAAGGGCATAAATTAAGGTTGCATCAGATTTTAACAATGTGATTGTTAAAATTTAATTATTTATTTGATGTAAGTTTAACAGGTGTCCCATTGTCCAATAATGCCTCAAAATATGTCCTTTTTTTATCAGGCAGAATTTTTTTTAAATATCTTAGTTTTGATATGTATCAAATTTTTAACGATTGTAACACGTTTGATCAGTGTTATATTTTTAACAGATGTCAAAGTTGACAAATGTTAGTGTTAAGGGATGACAATTTTGGCATATAATATTTTGACATGTGTCATAATCTCAACGGATATTATTTTTAACAAGTTTTATACTTTTGACATATATTATTATTTTTTTTATATTATTTTTGACATGTTATAATTTGGAAATACCTTATATACATAAAATTCTACACACAAATGTTTGTATATTTAAACCTAAAAATATATATTTGAGAAATATATCTTACCAGTCAAAATAAATTTGAGTAAAAGGGTGACCAACCAATGGAAGATTAAAATTTACCTAAAAAGAAAGAAAAATATGTTAAAAATTGCTTTAAAATAAAATACAAGAGGTTTTTTTCCCAATTCAAATACAAAATTTGTTTTATTTAAAATGATTTTATTTTATTATATATATATATATATATATATATATATATATATATATATATATATATATATATATATATATATATATATATATATTATATAAACTTTATAAATATATTAGTATTTGAATGGGCAGGCCAGAGACTAAAATACAGACCTGCAAAAATACACTTTTAACACGATAGTTTTTAGATTATTGGGTCAGTGCCAAGGCCGAATTTTGATGATGGATATTGAAAGAATAAATAAAACTTTTACCTACACATGTTTTGATCAATTAACCTGTCGCAAGTTGAGTATATCAAAGTCAGATGACGAAAATACTGTTATAGGCTGGGTTCATTTTAGGAAGAGCTTTCTCCTGAAGACGTTGAATAAATATTGATATCTATAATTATATGCCGTCTTAAGCGAACAGTACATAGTTGAGAAAATGAACATTAAAATTTTTATTATGTTTAAGTAATATATATGTATATCTATATAAGTATACTATAAGAGGGAATAGATTTCATCGAAAAAACATATGCATCTATAGTTACCTTATTAAAAGCCTTATCATTTTTTTTATATAAATAAATTGTTTCTCCTACGAGCGTGCGGAAAAGTCCACTTTTCCGCACGCATCTGAGTGCGCAAAGTTGTACTTTTCCGCATGGCGTGCGGAAAAGTAAAACTACTCTAAAATCTTACAGGTAAGCAAGATTTATATGTATTTTAGTAATTGTAGGCTATTTCATGCAATATACGAAGCCATTGCAAGTTTTAGTTTTTTCTCTTTTTTGTTTGTTACTTCGTAATTTTCAATATTTCAACCAAAACACAAAAAAAAAACTTTTTTTAATTAGCCTGTATAATAATAATAAATGATTATGACAAGTCAAGCAACAATATGTAATCTTAGTAATTTTAACACATGTCAGATTTTTTCTTCGTTTCCATATGAACAAGCAATTGCACAAATGAATTTCAATACAAACAAGCATTTTTAATGAAAAGGCGTCATAGTATCTTTTTTAATTAAATAAAAATCCGACAAAAATAATTATTTAAAATGAGTAGTTCCGATGAGGAGCTACCAGATTCTATCCTGGATGCAGCAAATACCGTAAGTTTGAATTTATTACCAGCAAAATCTCGTGAAAAATATGAGAATCAATATAGTCATTTCGAAAACTGGTGCTCCAGCAAGGGACAAAAAGTATTAAAGAAGAAGTGTTCTTGGCCTATTTTGCGATTTGCAAAAACATATAAAACCTAATACTTTATGGAGTAAGTACTCTATGTTAAAATGTGTCCTCAAAGTGAAAAGGAACTTTGATTTAAGTTCATATTTCAAGCTAACATCACTACTTAAACACCAAAACGTGGGATACCGGCCAAAAAATCAAAAACTTTCAGCAAAGAAGAAGTTTCAAGATTCATGAAAGAAGCACCTGATAATATTTACCTTCTAATAAAAGTTGTTACAATTTTTGGATTAGCCGGTGCTTGTAGGAGAGATGAACTTACAAAAATAATGATTGATGACATACAGGATAATGAAAATTTGATAGTGGTGAAAATTCCTGACAGTAAAAATAACACTTCCAGAATCTTTGTAGTGTCCGATGAAACAAATAATGGACTTTATCTGCAATTGTACGTAAATATGCAAATTTCGAAAACCACATACCACACAGACGTTTTTTTGTCCAGTATAAACAAGGAGCATGCAGTACGCAATGTGTGGGAATAAATTCAATAGGTAAATGCCTTCAGAAATTGCTGCATACCTAAAATTAAAAAATCCAGAAGAGTACACTGGACATAGTTTTCGTCGATCCTCTGCGACTATGTTAGCGGATTCTGGAGAAGGAATTACCAATGTCAAGCGACTTGGGGATGGAAATCAACGGCTGTAGCTGAGAGCTACATTGATGTATCCACAAATCAGAAAAAGGATATGTCGAATAAAATATTGACCATGAACAACTCCCCTCCTGAGCTAAGTCAACCTTCATCAAGCCTTACAATAAGCGCTTCCATAAGCCACCCGCTAAATGAAATTACAGGTTCTGCAATTAATTTAGAATATGCTAATAACTGTTCTTTTGTTGTAAATGTTATCAAAAAATAATTCCCATTTATAAATATGTTGTAGTAGTTCTTTCAGATTAAACATAATTTAAAAAATAATCATTGCTTTAATATTGGTATTATCTGACGCTCGTAGGAAAAATTTTGTTCCTAACGCTTGCGCAAAGTGATACTTTTCCGGGCAACTTGTTAGGAAAATAACTATTATATCCCTATATACCGGGTGACCCAACAGATATGTCATGTAAATGCTAATAACTTTCTTATTACCAAAAATATTATTGTAAAATTTTGAAGTTTTCTAAAGCGGACATTTGCCCTCTTTCGGGACTTAATAATTTTTTTGCGACTTCCTATTTAACCGGAAGTTAATAAAATTTATTTTTAAAAACTCTGTATATTCTTGAAGCCTATCAGATT
The DNA here is from genome assembly GCA_019359885.1 of Listronotus oregonensis. Classification (NCBI taxonomy): domain Eukaryota; kingdom Metazoa; phylum Arthropoda; class Insecta; order Coleoptera; family Curculionidae; genus Listronotus; species Listronotus oregonensis. The sequence goes on from JAHBCN010001388.1 coordinate 108,016, forward strand.
CGCCTTAGAATTCTAAAGAATATATAACTGGAATTTTAAAACCCTAAAATGTATAATAATTTAAAATATCTTGTTCATCGCCAAGCGGAAAAAAACTTAAGGAACTTCTTTTCCCAAGACTTTGCTCCTGGCTTTCTAATTTCTTCAGTTATTCTTCTAGCTTTATCCAGAGTAATGTTGGGGTACGCCATTGCTTAGTAGTAGTACCAACTGTATTTCTTCTTTACATCAAGGATGAAATCACTTCCAGAATCACTCCCATCTATACTTTTGCTGACGATAGTATCCTTCACTATTTAGTTTCCCAAGCCATTCTCTTAGCCAAGCGTAGGGTACTGCAGATACCTCTTAATGATACCTTAAAAATTATTAATTAAGATTAAGGAGCAAAAAATTTTATCCAGTTTATGCCTCCAAAACACAAACATGTTCATCCTTTACTTTTGAGCTTCCAAATTTTGCAAAACAAAGAGACATTGAATCTTGTTGGCGTTAATTTTAAAAATAATTTAAATTGGCATAGACATATTATACCCTTAGCCGCAGCAGCTTCAAAAAGCTCTATTTTTTGAGCTAAAAAGTATTTTTTCCCTTTTAATTTGTGTAGCTGGCCTTAGTTATGATCCCACTTTAACAGGATAATTTCTTCTTTTTCAAATTTTCACGGTTACTGCTTCGTGAAAGTAACCCATATAACTTCTTTCTTAGGAGCTTCCAATGGAGCAATAGGGAGAATCACTTTTATGCTTCTATCTGTAGAGACCCCGAGCTTTCCACTTTGTTAGTTTCTTTATCCTAATTCTGGTCTAAAAATCGATTTTTTATCTTTTAATAGTTTAGATATTTAAAAATAGCTTCTTAAAAAGATTTTTAGAAATTTGAAATATTTTAAAAGTTATAGCTAAAGTGGTTGTTCGACGCAAAGAAGCTAGAATCAAAGGTTCTCAATTTTGAGCTCCAAGTGCTCCAAAAGAAGGCAGAGGTGCTTGTCTTTCGAAGGAAAATTCGTTAAATATTTAATTTGAGGTAAAAGCAGGACCGGTATTGCTGATTAAAGGAATACAAGTAATATGAAACCTAACCTAAAACTTTAAACGCGTTATTCTCGAAACCACTTTTTTCGAAACGTTTGTCAGAAAATCTCTAGTTCTAATTTACCAATTTTCTTAAAAGTTTGCCTAAATTTTCTTTATATATGCCTCTGTGGCAGGAACCAACAAAAAATCAAAATTCAGTTTTTATTATTTTTAGAAATTCGAAAAAGTTAAAAAATAACTAAAAAACATTTTTTGAAGAAACCTCCATTTTGCAAGAAAATTTTTGTTTTTATTTTTCTTGGTTTCTGCCATAATGACCTTTGTGGTGATAAAGAATCTACCATATTTTTATTTTTTAGATAACCAGAAAAGAGGGAATCGTAACAAGATGGACACTTTTTCCCCCTACTTCAACAGCGTGTAACTTTGTGTTTTTTTTTGTGAATTTTTAAAATATAAATAAATTAATGATAAAAAATCGACCGACAAAAACGCCCAAAATTTGGGCACTTTTAGACCAGAATACCCCCTTAAGCCTTCGTGGACTGTGCAAAGTAAAAAAAAAATTTAAAAAAAAACCCCACAATCAAACAATTTTTAATTATATAGTTTAAAGAGAAAGAAGGGCAACAAATTAGTAATTAAATTTATTTTTAACTACACAGTACATTGCCCAATACGTAGCCATTACAATTCTAAAATATTAGACGTAAAATGCTAAAATTCTCATTATCTCATTAGAAAAAAAATTCAAGTCATTAGTTGCAAACCAAATTTCAACAAATTGCGTTCTCACACTACTATAAGGATGATTGTTTAACCCAGTTTAAAAGCAAAATTGCACAGTTGCGTAAGTCCGTCTGAATGCAACAACCGATGGTTTTTAATTTGGAAACACAATGACGAGTTCATTTATTTAACCGCTAATTTTCTTCTCAGTTAAGTTTTGACAATGTGCAATATATTTTGGGGATTGTTAAAATTATTTTAAAGGTCAATTTATTGCCTATTTTTGTATGTAGAAACATAGATCTTTTGAGAGCAGCAAATTAAAAATTTATTAGAAGCGGTGATCTCAACAGTCAATTAGGCTACAAACTTTTATTAAAAAAAAAAACAAAATATTTTTAAAGTCCTTCTGTTGCGTTTCTTGTGTTACTCTTTTTTTTAATTTCTTCTTTTTTGTATACTGGTTTCTCAGTAATTTAAATACCATAAAAAGGGTATAGCAGCACAAGATATTGTGGCTCAATTCTCAGGTCTTTGGGAATGCTTTCGAGCGAAAAAAAGTTTATCAACATGAACAGGTGGGAAAGGGCTGAAAATGGGTTTTCCGCTAATATCTGCCAAAATATGCGAACTGAAAAATTTTTGTTTAGACAAATAATGAAGATTGCTTTATAGTCTACAAAAATGATCTTTATATATTTTTTCGAAAAATCTATAGTTTTTAAGATAACGGGACACAAAAGTCCCCTTATTTCAGCTGCCGCTCTACCTCTAGAATGCCGCTATCGTCATGGATTCACTTATAAGCGGGCGGACGAATTGTTGCATTACTCGGGCAATAATATACATTTTTTAATCATTCAAAGTTCATCGGAATGGGAAAACCCGTACCTATCATTAATATTAAAAAAAGGGGTCAAAGTTTTTTTTTACAATATTTTGGAATTATTAATTTATTGATATTTTTTTAAATAATGGTTTGCTATTAACATTTATTTTTTTTATAATGAGACCTTAGCAAGTGTTCAATGATCCCAGGAAATTTTCTTTACAATCTTTCTTGCGTTTTAATAAAAAATTGTTTTGCCCATCTGCATTTTTTAGCATACTACCACATCTATTCAGTGTGGAATGTTATGAATTTTCGACGGCCGTTTTTGCGAAAAATATTGGTGTTGCGAAAAAAATGGTAGGGACCATTTTTGTAGATTTCGAGGTGAGCTTCATTTTTTGTTTTAACAAAAATTCTCTAATTTCCATATTTTGGCAGATATTTGCGGGAAACTCATTTTTTGGGACTTTGGGGGGTTATTTTCAACGGGTTTCCACGTCGGAATCGTGATAAACTTTTTCTCGCTGGAAAGCAGTCCCGAAGACCTAAGAATTGCGCCACAAATAAAAACTGTACAGATTTATTTACAGCTTTGGGTAATTTCAGGTCTTTAGTTATTGGACTAATAGTCTACAGATAATAGTTATTTTTGCTACTAGTGTGTTATGTTGAAAATAAGTCACGCGAGAAATATTCTTCCTTATGGACTAAATACTTCATGCTTCGCTTGCCCCTTCGTCCGTATAAAAAAATCGTTTCCTAAAAAGTAAATTCTAAGGATAAAAACCCAAAGAGTCCAAAACTTTAGAAAGAAATCAAATCAAAACCTTTTTACGACAGGCCCCGACAGTGAGTATTTACATACTAATGAAAGTAGCTTGAATCTGGAGATCACTGGGACTTGTAGATAAATATGTAAGTTAATACATTTAACAATTGAGAATGTTTAAGATACAGGAAATTATTTATTTGTTGTGGTGCCAGACACAAAAACTAAAAAAACAAAAAGTTTTACTTTTCTTAAAGAAGTATTTTAAATAAACCCTGTCGATTTGTGGAAAAATACATTTCTTTGCGACCAGAAAACACCAGTCACAGCCGCTTTTATGTATTTAATAAAAATGGCAAATGTACAAACCATGTTGAAAATACCATCAAAAATTGCTGCGTATTTAAACCTTTAGGATCAAGAACTATACACCGGCCATTGTTTAAGAAAATCCTCCGTTACCCTACTAGCTAATGTGGGAGCCACCATGACAACACTTAAGCTCCATGGGGGTGGAAATCATCATCAGTACCGGAGGGCTATCTTGAAAAATCCGACCAAAACAAAATTGAAATTGCTGAAAAAATTCAAGGGACCAGTAAATAGTCAAGCAGTTGCGTCGGCCCAATTGAACCCTCGACCTCAACTTGCAATAAAATCACGGACAATTTGACAATATCCAGTTCATCCAAAACTACGTTATTTTTATTTAATATTATTGTTAATTTAAATACCTGTAATAATAACAATAAGAAATAAATATCTATTTTAAAACAAGATAGTGAGTTACAAACCATAACCGACTAGAAAGTTATGATTTACAATAGTGTATTATTTGATAGTTTACCTACCTAAATTGTGGCAAATAATGACACTTATAGCTAGCAGATGCCAATAAAGAAATTAAACCCATATTTCAACATATTTTTTTAAGCTATTAACTCTCTAAAAGAGCGTTTGTATCTATTTAGCGCGACTGCCGCGGACGGCATGTTCGTGATCATTGTCACGGGAAGTGGATACCTAAAGGTGGGTATCCATTTAGCGTGGCTGCCGCCCAAGGTAGGTAAGTATATAATATAACTTTAGAAACGTATCTGTCTATTTAAAACCAGTGGACCTGCCTGCCAATTCTTTTTTACATTTAAAAATATAATAATTTTGTTGTTTTATTAGGAGCTTTTTTTACATAAAAATTGAAATTTATGTTATTTATATTCAGCCAACCCACCGCCATCTGGCGCTAAAAACCCCTTCTTAAAACAATATAAAAATTATTTATACAAAAATTTATTCCATTTTGTTGTGCTTCCACAACAGACTTTGGAGGAAATTACACGTTATCTAATGAAGACGTCCCATAAAACTATTTTTACCATGTCAATAAAATATAACATCCTCAAATGCCCTACTATGTATGTTTGTAGTTGTATTTAAATAATCAAATATTACCTAAGACAGTTCAGCTAATCAAATTCTAATTACGTTTTCTATTTCCTACAAGTATTTTGCGTTAGTTGACAATACTCTAAGAAAGTAAATTATTACTTGTTTAATACATGTGTTCATGTAATGATACCTTTAAAAGAAAACACTGTTAAAAAATTAGTTTTATACAACTCCACAGCTAACTTAAGATGGGCAGGGATATCACAATCTTCTAAAATTAAATAATTCGATGTAAGTTATTAGAGTTAATGAAAAAAATATATTAATTCAGTGAATTGTAAATTGGCTTATAACCGCATTTATTAACCTATATAAACATTATTGATTATTTGATTAGTTTCCCCTGATTTTCTAGTTTATTAATATTATAAAAAATACAGGTCTATTTTAATGAAATTCTAGTTGGCGCGGTGACAAATGATATATTTATTTTTTAATAACATTTCGCCTGCAGTTTGTCCGCATGGACTAAGCGATTTTGGCTTTTTTCGCCGTTCTTGCGAGAAAATTTCCCTAACGTTTTTAAAATTATTCTATCGCCTATGTTCATCAGGGATAATGTAGTCTAATGATAATAGTATATTACATACCTAGGTGGAAAGTGTTTCATTTCTGTCGAGAGATGCGTTAGCCGAGGTCTACTATACTTCTCGAGACAGAAATAAAATTTTCCACCGATTTTATTTACAACCACTTTATTCATTTCCTATTATTTTAAATTGAAATTATGAAAATTGATCCGGTAAAAATTTTTTTGGCGGACGTGCTTCGCAATTTGTATCGTTTCATGGTAACGGGTTGTAAAAATGTAAATACATAATTAAAATAGACGCTTTAAATTTGAATGTAATTTGATTTTTTCACAAATCAAAAAAAATTATCAGATGAAAATTTTGTTTGCTGCTACCCCCAAAAATTCGAGAATATTATCATTATTTTTGGGGGTGCTATTTGTGTGTCACTATACCTTTTTTAAATATCAATATTCAATGAAATAACAAAAATTTTTTAATTTTTCCCCCCCGGGTGGAAAGTAGAAGTCAAAAAACGTAACTTTTTCCCCTTTCAAAGATAGGTGAAATTCATTATTTTATCATGGTTTAAATAAAAGAATTTTTTAAATCGGTCCAGTAGTTTCGGGCCTATTCAATGCAAACAAACAATCAAATCTTTCCTCTTTATAATATTAGTATAGAAAAAAACTGAACTGCAAAAATTTTAAGTGTTATCAAACCTTTATAACTATTTAAAATAATTACTTAGTAAAAACTATTGTCAAAAAATGGTTAAAGCAAAGATAAGATAAAATGTAAATGGAAATATTAAAGCTTTCTCTTAGTGAATTTTAATCATGTCGACATCTGGTTAACTAAGATGTTTTCATTGAAAAGCACAAGTTTTTTTTATTTTTCATCTTCATTACACGATTGCGATTTCTGATGGGGGTTTACAAATACTTAACTTAAGCCCCAAATGTACTGTCAACTCCAAAAAAAAAAAAATATATATATATATATATATATATATATATATATATATATATATATATATATATATATATATATATATATATATATATATATATATATATATTTTTATATATATATATATATATATATATATATATATATATATATATATATATATATATATATATATATATATATATATATATATATATATATATATATATATATAACCCGGGGCCCCTCCCTCTTATGTAGCCTTTTTTATTACGTAAAATTTTTTTTCCCCGTTCCCCTACGGTGCATTTCGAAAAATAATTTTGGTTTAAGGGGTGCGGGACGTCACGGGGCTTTTTTAAATGGAACACGTGTATTTTTTTTTTTATTTAGGATCTTGTAGTCAACTATCTTCCTCTAAAAGTCAAATCGGTTCATAATTTAGATAAAAAAAAAAAATATAAAAAAAAGTTTTCCCTTGATTTAAAAATGAATAAAAATAAAGGGTTTTGATTAATAGAATTAAACAAGAAATTATTAAGTAGGGTTATATCGTCGCGTCATGTTTGGTTAATTTTAACTGTAATGTCCTTTAGTTAAACTCTTCAAATTTTTTAAACACTTTTTTTTCTTTTTTTAAATACGAGCCCCCATACTTTTTTTGGCGTTAGATGTAGAATTAAAAAAAAACATTTTTTAATTTAATATCGAAATTCCTTAAATTAAAAGTTATTCGTTGAAAACCATTTTTGCATGTATTTTAATAGTAATACCATTGAATAAAAATGATAGGTGGCTATGAAAAAAATTTATTGACATTAGAGTTTCCCCAAAAACGTTAATTATTACCTAGAAATTGGTTGAAGTTACAAAATTTACCGAAAGTTTTAAAAAATTAAAAATTAGTTTTAATTAAATTTAAAGGTTTTTTTTAATTAATTTTTATTTCAATTAATAAATAATAATTTTTTACTCAATTTTATAATATGTCAAACTAAGATTTTTTTAAGTTAAATAAACTCCAATGTCAATAAATTTTTTTTCATAGCCACCTATCATTTTTATTCAATGTTATTACTATTAAAATAGATGCGAAAATGATTTTTTCAACGAATAACTTTTTTTTAAGGAATTTCGATAGGGTTATAATTAAAAAAATTTTGTTTTTAATTCCATTAACGACCAAAAAATTACAGGGGCTCGTTTTTAAAAAAATAAGAAAAAAAAAGGGAAATTTGGGTTTGAAAAATTGGACACTAATTCAAATTTAAACCCAAAACATGACATGGATTAACCTTTTTAATAACCTTGTTTAATTTTTTAAACCCCTAGGGGTATTTTATTCATTTTAATCAATGATGAAAAACTTTTTTTTTTTTTTTTTTTCCTAAAAAACAACCATGTTGACAAAATTTTAGAAGAAGATGGTTGCAAAAGAGAAAAAATATAAAAAAATACACATGCCTTTTAAAAAATGCACCATTGACGCCCCTTTTGCACACCCTGTTTATTTTCGGGCCCTTTTTAAAAAGGAACGTCTAAAAAAAAATTTTTTACAGTAAAATTTGACTACATAAGACGGAGTGACTGCAGGACCCTGTTTTTTTTTCCAAAAATTCAAAAATTCTGGATTTTCTTGGGGATAAGGTCAGGCGATATATAAAAAAAGGTTGCTTACTAAGCAATTTTCATTTAAGTAATGTCAAAAACGACGTTTGGGTCTGGAAGGGCCTTCATCAGGTATTATAACAAAAAATCCAACCACATTCAACTGAGTTAAAACGAAGACCGTTGTTGTATATAACTGTTTTAAATGTTAAAAATTATTAAAAGTAAAATTACTGAAAATACAATTAGAATAAGAAACTCAATGGCCAATCTCATTGGTGGTTGTTACACAATTTACTTTGGTAAGATATGTTCCCAGACAGGAAGCAATCAGCAAGTTATTTTTTTGTCTTGTAGCAAGTCTTCTATATAACCCTCTGCTACTGCACTGGACTTCCATTCACCGTGTCTCTTAATTGTAATAAGATTAGCACCAGAGTCCGCCAACAAACTAGCTGAAAAACGTCGAAAACAATGTCCAGTGTAAAGATAGGAATCAGTGAAATTTAGATATTTAGCCATTTGAGCAGGTATTTCACCTAATGTGTTGATTCCAACTGGTATGGCACATTTATTCTTTAAGCATTTTATAAAAGCTCTTGAATGATTAATATTCACTGGACAAAGGGCTATGCACTTTTTATAATTGTTCATATATATGGTACGACTAATTACCAAGGTTCGTTTTACATTAGTTTTTGTGTCTGGTATATGCACAACTAGTAAAGTTCCCAAATCTTCGATGTTATTTAATGTCAAATTACACAGTTCTTCGCGAAGACAGGCTCCAAATACACCGAAAATTTCGGCTACTTTTTGCATAAGATATATTTCATTCGGGGGCCCCTGCAGAAAATTTTCAATTTTTTCTCTTGTCAATATTTTGCTTTTTTGGTCGATATCCCTTTCGCTTTAAAAAGGCAACTAACTTGTAATATCTGCTTATGACCTGATTATTTATGTTTATCATCGCCTTTAACATGAAGTAATTTGACCTGAGCATAGACGATATTCATATTTTTTACTTTTCTTCAAAGTACGCAAGGGCATTTTTCACTGGAATTCTTGCCACAAAAATTTTTTTTATCACCCTTTTAAAAAAAGAGGTATGTAAATTCGTATTGTGCTTTGACTTACTAGGCAAAACAAGAGAAAAAATTGGCAGCTTTTTCGATTTTCACTGGGAGAAACTTTTTTTTGCCACTTTTCATCGAACAAGAATTCGCGATTTTTGATGACCCCAAACAAAGCCCCAAAACAACAAATTCTTTTTTACCTTAGCAACTTATTTTATAGATAAATTAGATGAAAATATATTTTAAAAATAAGAATAATGTCGACAGTAAAAAAAAATATATTTAATTTAGACTCCTAATGGTGTTTGTAGAAAAAATAGTGTATGATATACGTGCTAAAAGTGATTTTATAAGAGATATAAATCAAATACGATTCATAATATTTAATAGATATCTTATAGCAGAGAACATCTTTTCAATTTATTATAATAAATCTCATTATAATTTTACTTACAGGTAGCTCAAAAGATAAAAGATATAACTACATAAAAGATGGTGTTGCAAGATTTAAGCAATACACTTATAATTTATTGGATGGAGTAATTTTCTTTACACTTTATTTTACCATTATAATAGGGATCGATAGTAATCAACCGTTGCTATATTTAGAGAGTTTAGATGAACACAGATTTTGTTTGCGCAATATTTAATACTATATCAGAAAATTTCAGTAGTTTTTTTTATTAAAGAAAATTATACAGGTTTTTAAATGTTAATGCCCGTATCGATTTTTTTGTATTTTGAAAACAAAAGGTCAATCATTCATTCAAACACTGACTAATCACGAAATATCGAAAACTACTTGACCTATGAAGATGAAATTTTGCACGGTAGTAGGAAACGTGAGGTAAGAAAGGATTTTAAAAGTAATTCTCTTTACACTTTATTTTGCCTTTATAATTAAGAATTAATATAATCAACCATTGCTATATATAGAGAGATTAGATGAACACAGTTTTTGTTTGCCCCCTAAAGGAGTAGGGGCTGTTTGTAGGGGGGTACTTTGTCATTTCGGGGACTTAGGGGGGAGGGGGACGAAAAGTAAAAAAATTGACATTCAATTCCTTGAGACGACAGTTCTGGATCGAGTCCCGTCAAAGTGTTTTTATTGTTAAAATTTATAACTTATCATTAAAAAATTGCAAGAAATTAAAAAATATATTTTACGCGCCTTTATTGATTAAAATTCACAAATTGAATGTCTTATTTTTTTTTTGGACTAACGATTTTTCGAGAACCTACCCCGATGCACCTTTCGGACCGTCCCCTCGTTGGAAGTATAAAAATTGGTATGTAAGCTATTGATTACGATAAAAAATTATATATTTTAACATTTTTGAAATAACATCCCTTACAGATTTTGTATAAAAAAAAATTTCATTTTGAAGTTGTAAATATGGGAGTTATGTTTCTGTTTCATTGCAAGCGATAGTAATAAAAATTTGGCTTAAGAATCGTAAACCATAGGCACGTTTTGGGATATATATATATATATATATATATATATATATATATATATATATATATATATATATATATATATATATATATATAATATATATTTTTCTTTAATATATTTATATATCTGGATATATTTATCCTTAATTGCAAATAAGGTTAATAAATTTTAAAAAATTTTTTCCCATTTTTTGTGTTGTGTCAAAAAAATTTTACTGATTTTCTACCCCAATATTTTTATTATTTATTTTTCCCTTTTTTTTTTTGTATACGATTGCCCCGGTTTAATATTCTGTTTTTACATTTTTTAAAAAACAACTTAAATAATGTAAATAAATTTAAATATTGATCAATTTTTTTTTAACTAAAATAAATATTTGAATAAAATATATATTTCAGGAATTGCTTTTTGGTAAATTTTGGACCCATTTTTCCTTTCTTTGCACCAGGCCCCCATTTTTTGGGGGGGCCAATTGGGGTTTTGGGGGACTGTCTACTCTTTCCCAAATGTGCAAAATTTTTTAGTTCTTATTATTCTTACAGTGTTATAGTGTTACAGTTACCAAAATGGCTTGTTCAACAACACATGCCCCCCCGGCCATTTAACATAAAACATAAAAAAACGTATTTTTAAAAACGTATTCGAATATATCACAAATGAGCAAAACTGTGATTTAAAAGGGGGATGATAGAGCTGAAAAATAAAGGGTTTAATGACCGGAGTTGGAAAAAAAAACGGGGTTTTTTGAATTCTAAAACAAAAAAAAAGAGGGGGGAAATCGTCACCCAAAAAAAAAACCAGGCAAAAAAAATTCATATAACAGATGGTACAAAGCAAGCAATTAGACTTTTTTTGTAATGGTTTTTTTTTATGGAAAAAAAAACCCACTGTGGGGAAAGGGATTTTTCATTTTTGGTTTTTCCGGGGAAAAACCAGAAATAAGTAGGGTAAAACTATGGAGAATTTTAAAGGGTTTGAATTTCCCCCGGGGGAAAAAAACCCAAAAAAAAAATCTGTATTAATAGAAAATGAAGAGATTGTCCAATGGAGAAAAAAATTTTTTAAAAAAAGGGGGAAAAAAAAACTCGTTCCGAAGGAAAAACAAATTTTTTTATCTAAAATGAGACATGGATAAATGAGGAATATACGCTAAAGAAATTTTTTTGGGAAGATGGGAATCCCCCCCAAAAAAACTCGCCAGGGTTTTAATGAAGGCCTTTCCACGGGGGTTTAAAAAATCCACCTGGGGGAAAGGGAGAAGACTAATTATTACCCCATATTGGAAGCAAGAATGATTTTGTAGACGGAGGTCTTTTATTGTTTGAATCTAAAAAAAAGGGAATAAAAACGAAGA